>JAHWFP010140393.1:3745-72772 GCA_023313725.1 Lithobius niger | reverse complement strand
ATTATTATTATTGTATGGCCTAAAACTGATCCCTGTGGAACCCCACTGGTAATCTGCACTGGTTTCGAAAAGAGTTTCCAATTTTCACGTTGGTTACGCCCAAGCAAAAAGGCCTCAAGCCAGATTAAGAGTGCTCCATCAAAACCATAAATAGACGTCTTCGGTGGACAACAGACTCAAAGGCTTTCTTAAAATCGAAAAGTACTACATCTGATGGCACACCACCGTCCAGAGTTTCGGTCCACCGGTCTAATGCCCTCAAAAGCTGGTGTGTAGTGGAGCGACCACCCACAAAGCCAAATTGGTCGTTCCCAATCAGCTTGTGAGTTTTAGAATAAACCGACATATGGTCCCGAATGATGGTTTCCATGATTTTGCATGATAGGCCAATAGATGTGTGGATGTGCAGCATCACCATTTCTGAAAATTGGAATTCATTGGCAGTTGACCAAACAGTAGGTAAACGACCTGAAGAAAAATACAATTTAAAAATATGGGCCAAGGGGGTACAAATAAATGATCTAATCCCTTTAAAAAGGTAAGCCGAAAAACCATCAGGACCATCAGTGAGACGGTTTTAAAGCCGAAAGTGTATGCTTATGCATGCTTTGTGTATACTTTGTGTATGCTTTGTGTATGCTTATGTTAATGCTCTCATGTAATATGTTACTAATGTTGATGCGTCATTAATTTGTATATAGTATGTTACAAGTATTGGTGTCTTATTAATTGTTTTTTTTTTGTTGTTTTTATTAATTTGTATTTTTTATTAATTTTTTTATTAATTTATTAATTTGTATTTTTTTATTAACTTCAATTTGTTCTGTCTATATCATATAATAAACTTGCATAATTATTTGTATTGTAAACTATGCTCTCCTTTTTTTCCAGTTAGGCATGAGCTACTTGTGCAATTATGTGGTTGGCTGTAACGGTACACTGCAGCTATTGAACTGTGAGGACATTTCATGATCTGAACTACATACGCAATGTATGTCAGTGTAACTTTATGACGGATATCAAACTGCGACGTCATCATCGCAGAAATCTCGTTACATGTCCAATTTACAGACGGACATTACATACAAACGATGATTTTGTACGTTATTCAGACAGTACTCACACCTCTCCACCACTTCGTAGAGAGGTATCATCATACAAATCCTTCTTCAGACGTACACATACTATATTACGTAGAACAGTTGGTTGATACGAGCCCTCGTCTTACAGAATTCTTTAATCACTTCTACGTGAACTTGCTCAATTAAAATTTTTAATATATGTAGGCATTACGATGAAAAAATCCATTTAGAAAAAAATAAACATACAACTGTATTATGCAGCACTATTCGTTGTATATTGAAACTCAAATACTTAGAAGATCAAATAAACTTTGTAATCGAAAAAACCATCGAATATTTCAGAAATATGGGTCTCGATGGATAGTGCATCAAACAACGATTGTGATCTACATGTAGGATAATACGTTCCATTGAGGAGAGGGTGTGGTTCGCTAGATTTTGACAGCTATCTAAATAAAAAAATCTATTAACGTTAAGTTTACTACAATGTGTTTCATGAGCATCTAAAAAAGGGTATGATACTCACACTCACAAGTACTGAGAGACTTTCTGTTTGGAGGCTCTCCAAGGTAAGGACTTCCTGCATAGTAAACGGTGACACCACTTGTAGATCTTCGATCGTGGGAGTGATCCTCATGACTGGTGTGTGTGTAAACTATGAAGACTAGTTGATTTCTTTGTATATACCAATCTAAGTTTCTTGGTGCCTTGGAGTTATTGCAACATCCTGTTGGTTCTGTCAGGACTGAATCATTACTCAGCATTAACTGCATAAGCTATGTCAGGTCCGGTTGCTAGGAAATGTAGAACAACTTGTCTACTACCTGTTGGTTCAGTATTACTTTCATGTACTTTATCCTTCGACCTTTGAGACCATAGGCTGAAGCTCTATCACTAAGCCGTACTGACACGGCCAAAAGGAAAGGGCCATATGAGGCATTTAACACGTACACAAAAGGAAACTCTCCAATCACCACTGGAGGGGTGTTTGCTGCTGCACACCTCTCATCATGTGAACTGAAAGAAACACCCTATAAAGCATGAAATCAAGAATAAACAGGACAGAAAGCCTCCTATGGCTGTTTCGTTTTGGCCCTGTCGGTATGGCTTAGTGGTAAAGATTCGGCCTTTCGTATCAAAGGTCGACGGTTCAATTCCTGCTCATATAGTCTGGTGTTTAAGTCCAAAAGGCAACGGAAACACGTTTTTATCTGTATTTATTTACCACTAATCCAGCCGATTTGGCTTTCTGTTTATTCGTGATTTCACGCTTTATCCTTGATCCTTTCAGTTTACTTAGTGTGAGGTGTGCAGCAACAAGCATCCCGCCACTGGCGATTGGAAAATGTTTGCTTATATGTGTTTGTGTGCACGTTAAATGCCTCCAATAACCGGCTCCTTTTGGCCGTTTCAGTATGGCTTAGTGGTACAGCTTCTGCTTTTGGTGTCAAAGGTCGAGAGTTCAAATCCCACTCAGGCAGTCTGACGTTCACGTGTGTATAGTTACCTCAAACTCGTACACGTCATCATCTACATATATTGATCCCAACAATCGAATTCTCTTGTATCCAATTATACACAAGCACCCGACATACATCTTTGCATGACATGCTTTAAGAATTTCGTGTAGCCAGTCATACCAGCAGCAAGCTGATGAAATGTAAAATTAAATGAGAAATGTTGTTTTCTATTCCGGGTTCTATGAAGCCCGATGGTTGATGCGTAATTGCGTATTGACCTAGGTATACAAGCGACTATTCAGGTATGCTGTGGTCACGTCGTATTAGTCAACAAACCAAAATTTTCAGACCAGTACACTGATAACCAACGTATAATTGACAATCCTGCCATTCGACTGTACGTTTCAAAATATGGTACTGAACAGCACTGTATAACCTTTCAGTACGAGTCTGGCATTGGTCGATTCCTCCTACTGCATTCTCTTCACACAGAATACACAGCAACAATTGACAATGGCCACTCCAGGCTTCAGATCGCCTAGTTCCCATGTCCCATTTGCTATGTGGCATCCATTTGCTGAATTGATCGCCGCTAACCACTTGTTGGCATCTTCAAGTATTGCCTTTTGGTTAATCTTTGGAATAACTGGTGGGGATCTGAGACAACAAAAGCAGAATCGACATAATCATCATCAACATTATTATTGCTGTAAGCGAGTGACATCTTCTGCAATCTGAGTAAAGTAAGCCACCGATGAGTACATGACGATTGGCGAGTGCTGCCCTTAAACTGGTGACCAGCTAGTAGTAAACGATAATAAACATTTGTGTTTTTCAAGTCAGTTATTATACAGGATGGCTCATAAAAAACGCTCCATCTGAATTTTTTTTTCTTTTTAAGTCCATGTTTTTTTTCTAAAAATTAAAAATAAATGTGAAAAATAGAACCACTTTTTCGGGAATCGAAACTGAATTTCGGATCCAGAAAGGTGGTCCCTATTTGTACTTAACAAAAATAGTACAAATAGGGACCACTTTTCTGGATCCGAAATTCAATCCTGATTCCGAAAAAGTGAGTCTTATTTTTCAAAATATTTTTTTAGAAACTTAGAAAAAAATTCAACTTTCGTTCAGTTTAGCCATGATGCACCGTGCTGACTACCTCAAAATGATTTTCAAGGCCAAAAAAATATACTAAATAAAACTCGGATTAATGGATCGAGCGTGCGAATCTGAGTCGAATAATGTGGGTCCTTATGTTCACCCTTTACCAGGCCTAACGTAAAAAAAAATAGCCAGTGTTAACACCCTTCAGATATGTGAAGGGACAGACGATTTCATGAAAAGTCCAATATAGCTTCCAATAGTACAATTAAGGTAAAGATTAATCATAAACATTACCCTATTGTAATTGTTGTAATTGTTGTCAGATGGCGGCTCACTAGCAGACTGTGTCTTTTAACTGAAACGAACTTATACGTGATTTCAGAATACTGGTGTAAATTCCCCATGCGGTAGAAATCTTTGCAAATCGTTTGAATCAGGTGTCTTGGGTCAAGCAACAAAGAAAAACTCAACACGAAAATGTGGAAACGTGTCCTTCATGGAGATAAAGTGTCCTCAATAACGTTGATTTGTGTTACTGGTGACTAGTAACTAGTAACTAGTAACTAATCCGCAGGCTCCCATGTTAATTCTCATAGGGTATAACGACACGTCTGCAGCTGATTAGGGAAAGTTGCCAGATATAAATTTCGGCAGCCAGGTAAAGCGTCATATGGGGAAGTGCCTTTTTCTAAAGTGGGGGTTGCAGCTAGAAGCACGTGGTCCTTAAGTGGCTCGTAAGTGAAAAATTATTGTTGTAACCATTATTTGTATTGTCATCCAACAGTAAATTATAACATGCTTAAGTGTTACACGCTTATCGTTTCAGTACCTAATTGTCAGAATTCATTGTTGTTGCAAATAGGTGGTTCACTAAGAGACGGAGTATCTTTTATTGCAAAGGTTTGGTCGTTTTTTTCCCCACCAAATCCAAATCTTTTTTTTACGGTACGCGAATTCAAAATGAATTATCTGCCCCAGGACCCGAATAAATTTCTCATTACTGGTTCAATAAGACACAGGGTATCTTTTATTCCATAGGAATTGATTAGGTCCTTGCAATTACCATACTGTTACGCTTGTTATTAATTTATTTGGAATGACAATAGCAAATATGAAAATTATGAATGAGAACATTCATACAATAAAATACCTCCAGACAAAAAAGGCAGGGGTGACAATTACACCGTGGGATTTTTTGCACATTCACAGGCCTATGAAAGTCGTGATATCCACCCAAAACCAAAACTGGTAAGAGAAGCCGCCAAGTTTACAAAAAGGGTCTGCCTTTCAAAGTAGTGATATCATTCAACCAGGGAAAGGCCGCCAAGGTTAATCCTATTAGCCAAGTTAATCGCACCTAATAATACTTTGGATGTTAAATGAAAACTTGAAGATTGCTACCGCTAGTAGCAATATTCTTGTTTTCATTTAACTTTCGAACTATTAGTAGGTGCGATTAACTTTTCTAACAGGATTAACCTTGGCGGCCTTTCCGTGGTTGAATGATATCACTACTTTGAAAGGCCGACCCTTTTTGTAACTTGGCGGCTTCTCTTACCAGTTTTAGTTTTGGGTGGATAAACATTACCCAGCGGAGTGAGTATCGCATTCAGCTGCCAGCAGAACGTTGCACCCCCCCCCCCCCAACCCACCATTGACTTGCCAGCGCCAACCCCCTATCTACTAACTTTACAGAACACTCTAATGATTCAAAGGAATATGATAAGTATAGGTTAATGCCCAACATTCGTACAACAATGCACAAAGCTATTGTTGCATGAATGTCCAAGGTTTTTTGTCATGGTGTATTTAAAAATCATGAAACTGGACACTACAGTTGTTCGTTTCCGTTGAGCGGAGATAAGGCAATTCGGAATTAAGCAACAGTGAGCATTTATTTGTCGTTAGGTGAAGGACAAATGTCTCATTTCCCTTGATCTCAGAAGAGGTATTTCGAAATCAAAGCTAGAATGGAATGCACTGCCACAAGTAAAGTTAATAGTTACACACCATTCCTTGCAGCAGTAGGCTAGAAATAGTATCAACTGACAGTGGTTTAAATAACGAGAACAAGTCGAAGGGGCTTAAAAATCTATGAAAAATCCCCAAAAGTTTTTTCTTTATGGCACCATTCGTTACACAAAGCAAGAAACACATTCATACTTTAAAAATAAAGTGGCTGTAGGTTTTCTATAAGTACGCTCATAAATCGGCCCCACATAGTTATACAGTGCAGGCATTCTTATGCATAAATACATTTGTTTTTCTGCTGGGCGGTTGGGGAGGAAGCGGAATTTTATGCACGTTAAGTGACTGGTCACTCTGAATCCACTATGACCAAATTCCTTAGCGTACTACACATTTTCAAGAATTAAAGTTTTTGCTGTCCTACTCAACAGTGTCGAGAGTAACGCAAACATCGCTGTGTTGTTACTGCTACAAAACTGCTGCTTCTCTGTCCATGTCTTTGACATGGTTTTCGTTCACGGTTGTACCCATGTTGACGAGATTGAAATCTTCTTTACCCACTGTTACTGGATACGCTATTATAGCTGCAATTACAATTTAAGTTACTTCTTAACATTTTGCTGTGCAGGGAAAGAGCATTTTGCTATTTATAGCTGATTCCGTAATTATCTACTTCTTTGCTGTGTTAAATTGGAACTGATATTTACTGATGGTAATGTGGAACTATTCATCGCCTGTTCAGCATTAACTGCTACTTTGGAATCATCGAAATACAAAATTTCGTTCACTTTTTTACAGTAGCTCTAACTTATCAATACCTGAATGGCCAAACCATACGCATAACATTGCATTTTGCTGGTAATCCCCGTAGTATAAGCCTTGCCAAATTTTTATCTTGAAGCCACAGTCTTTCAATTATCTAAAGCATTCGTCAATTCTGTAAGTGTAACTTATATCATGATTTCTTCCACCACTTTCCTAGTTTCGTACAACATTTCAAAACATTTGATGGCTGAAAGCTTTCTATCAGGAACACCCGTAGCTGTTTAGGGGTTTCTTTATCTATTGAAGTTTGAAATTGTAAAAAACAAAACAAAAAAAACCTGTGCTATAAACTCTGTGCTCATTGTGCCACACACTTTTTTGGCTTTCTATCGTTTGCTTACCAGCTTCTTTTTCTGTTGACATATCTAGAACGTGATCCATCAAACCTTTTTTGCATCTGCTAGGCTTTTGTCCTATTTTACTTAGCAGTTGTTCCCGTTCGACATAGGGATTTTATTTAACAGAATTATTCGCCACCATTTTGCTATTTTCTGATTACAAAGCACTCTGATTGTTGGCACTTATCAATTTTTATGCATTCAAGCCTGTGGTCTACAGTTCTATTTCTTAATGGCTTTTTAATGTGAGCAATATTTCACAGATATTGCTGCAAATGGCTGATTTATGGAAGGGATGCAAATTACTTATCTCCGACCCTTTGATGCCCTATTATTTTTAAGGTTGATGGCATCTGCTGCTGGTGGACTTCAACTCCGAGGAGGCTAGTTGCTAGAGAAGCAACTCCTTTTATGCCCAGGGAAGCTTCTCTTAGTGATCCTTAAATGGTGCCAATGGATGCACCATGTGTCTTCACGGCTACCAACGTCCCTTCTGTGGTGATGACATCACCAGCAATAAACTGACCCAATGCCAAGCAAGGATGTCAATACATATTATAGTTCACATTAATATTCTGGTTTATGATAATGTTAGGTTTAATCAGTTATAACAGGAAGGTTTGGTCAAAACACTCTTGACATCATTCTTATGGACGATGAACGTGCTGTAACTTGTGTTGATGTCTTAGAAGGACTTGAGTCTAGTGACCATAACATGGTCTCGTTTATCTTAAATCAACAATTGTCCGCCAAAATGAATCGCAGCACGAAGTTTATAAACTTCCCCATTATTCGGGAATTATTGGATAAGATCGATTGGTCTGGTAAAACGGCAAACTTCACTGACGTCCATTCTGCTTGGGATTTCTCTCTCAAACAAGTACGCACATGTACTGAGTGCTGTACTGAAACTTTACCACTTAAACAGCATAATGGACCAGTTTCGTCAAAAGCGTTACAAATCATCAGAAGTAAAAAGCTTTCTGTGTGGCGTAAAAGACGTCTACACCCGACGCCTAAAAATTTAGCAAATTACCGACTCCTACAGAAATTTTACATAGCTTTTATCTGTGCTCTGCACCAATCGTGAAAACAAGGTCTTAAACGAGGGAAATCTTGCGGCTCTATTCCTTTTCTATAAATCGAAATCTAAATCATCTCGCACATTACCACCACTTGCGGTAAATGGATGTTTGCTAACTTCAGCTATTGATAAAGCTGAAACTTTTAATTTGGAAATTTCTAAACACGGAATTATCGATGATGGTCTTGCAACAAAGGGCAAAGCTTGCCTTCACAACGAAATTGTCTCACTTCACTGCCACCCGGAAAACTAATGGTGTTAACTGGGAAAGATTCGCCCACAGACTGTCTTCCTGTCACAGATGTCAACCCCACTCGTGTTCGTCAAACTTGTGGACTTTCTTGTGTCCTTATAAATGCTCGGAGTGTTGTTAAAAATGGTGCACACTTATCTGCCCTTCTGGCGACTAATTCATTTGATTTGTTATTTATTGTTGAATCTTGGCGTACGCCGTTGATTACCGACGCAATGGTTGTGGGTCGCTTCGGCTACGAAATAATTCGCTTTGATCGCGCTTCGCATGGTGGGGGCTTGGCGGTCCTGTATCGGGTAAATTTGGCCATCCATTGTGAGGTGAGATCCTCTAAGGCTGAGGTGCTTTCAATTATTATGCCGGGTCTAAACCTTAAATTTATCCTTGGGTATTTGCCAAACAATTACTGTAACGTTTCGGTTGAAAACCTGGGTCAGTTTATCGTGTCCAACATTGATACCAGGTACCAAAATGTGATTGTTGGTGATTTTAACCTTTCAACTGTGGAATGGGACCACCTTACCGCATCAAACTTGAATCACCGAAATTTCTTAGATATAATCCGCCCATTGGGACTTACACAATTTGTCCTACAACCCACCTGTGGTGAAAGTATACTCGACGTTATTTTCGCCCAGGATGAGCTTCTAATCTTTGATGTTGATGTGAGTGAACATCTTGGGACTAGTGACCATTGTATGGTTACTTTTTCTGTCAACTGCGCAGAATTTGGTAATTTACCACCTCCTGCCCACATGGGTAAGATTGATTTCAATGCTCTTCGGAATAAATTGAGCCTAGTGAACTGGCATGTGGACGTGTTCCGCTCTTGCGATGGGGTGAACTCGACCTGGTCCAGGTTTTTGGAAATTGTTGATAAACAGGTCAGAAGCTCCCGTGGTAAGCCAACCACGAAGCGTGGAATAGGTGCTCGCTTGCCAGCTTATATTAGAAGGGTTGCCAGGCGAAAACTCGTCAAGTGGCGGCATCTTCGTGTGTCACAGACAATGGAGGACCGTATTGGTTATAACTGCTAGGTTGAGGAATATGATCACCTTGTTTCTGATTGGCGTTCCTCCCAGGAGATCAAAATTATTAAAGAAGGAAACCTTTCTGCTCTGTTTCGATTTTACCGCTTTCAGACTGGAAAAAAGCGTGGACTGCCTCCTTTAAAGTTGAATAACAATTATATTACGGACGAACCTGATAAGGCAAATCTTTTAAATTCTTTTTTTGCTTCAAACTGTATTGTGGATGATAATGTACTCCAATGTGGTCCCCCGGTTTCGAGTTTACGGATGAGCTTCTGTAACGATGTCACTTTTTCTTCTTGTCTTGTGCGGTCTGCCCTGATGCATTTAAAACCTAGCCACTCTGTGGGCCCTGACGGATATTCTGCTTTCTTCTATAGGCAGGTCGCAAACGAGATCTGTGTCCCTCTTTCGCATATTTTTCAACTTTCTTTTGACAATGCATCCATCCCTACTATGTGGTCTACTGCAAACGTCGTCCCAATTTTTAAGAAGGGAGATCCCGCTGACCTCAAGAATTATCGGCCAATCTCTATAACATCCGTCCCATGTAAAGTCATGGAATCGATAGTTAAAAACCATATGTTACCTATCCTGCTGAAAAATGGCCACCTTTCTAATGACCAGTTCGGATTTTTGCCTGGCCGCTCTATGACGTGCCAGCTGCTTCGCTGTCTCGATCTCTGGACCGAGGCCCTTGATGTGGGCGTCCCATCAGACGTAATTTACTTCGATTTTAAGAAGGCCTTTGAATCCGTCGTCCACTCCAAGCTTCTTCTTAAGCTTGAATGGCTTGGGCATTTCTGGTTGCCTGTTGGGGTGGATAAAGGCTTTTCTCGTCGGTAGATCACAAAGAGTCAGGATTGGTGAATCGTTTTCGGGACCTGCCACCATTAGTAGCGGTGTCCCCCAGGGATCAGTACTGGGGCCGTTGCTTTTTGTGATCTTTCTAAATGATCTTCAATGTGAACGTCTTTCGACATATCAGTTCAAATTTGCCGACGATTTTAAGCTGGGGGGACAGGTGGTTGACCGGGTTTGTGACTCTGCCGCCCTTGTCCGGCGGATTGAGGCTGTTTCCCATTGGAGTGGGACATGGCAGCTCCCTCTTTCAACTGAAAAGTGCCAAGTTTTTCACATTGGCCGGCGGGAAACCGTTAGTCCTTACTTTTTGCATGATCTCGTACTTCCTGGGGTTCTCGAGATAAATGACCTAGGTGTCCACCTGACAGCAGACTTAAAGTCATCAACACACTGCAACCTTATAGTTGCAAAAGCTTTTAAACGTCTTGCTATCGTGGAACGTTGCTTTTGTCCGGTAACATGCTTGTAAAGACATGGGCCTTTAAGGTTTTCGTGAGACCGCTTCTTGAATATGCAAGTCAGGTTTGGTCACCTTACCTATTAAGGGATATCGATCTTATTGAGTCGGTGCAGCGTGGCTTCACAAAGCGGCTACCTGGCCTGAGGGACCTGTCCTACGGTGAACGTCTCCTTCGGGTTGGTTTAGAGTCACTTGAGCTGCGCAGACTGAGGGCAGACTTGTGTATGACTTTCAAGATTGTTAGAGGTTTCTTGGCTGTCGACATGCCTTTCTTTGACCCCAGCCCTGTTACGAAGACTAGGGGTCACTCCTTAAAGTTGGCAGTGGTGTCTGCAAACTTGGAGTGTAGAAGACACTTTTTTGGGGTGAGGGTGGTCCACCCATGGAACTCCTTGCCCGAGCAGACCGTGAGTGCATCCTCTGTGAAAAGCTTTACAGCTCTTTTAAGGAATTCATGTCTCAAGCGCTTTTTGAAACGACCAGAATTTGTGCTAGATCCGCTGGTTAACATGCGCGTTTGCTAACTCTTGTTAAAGACTGGACAGGAATAAGTGGCCTTGCCTTTTCTGCTCCATGCCATCTATGTATGGTTAAACCTCATATTATTATAACAACTTTCAGAGACATGCCTATCATAAATGATTCTTGTTCCGAGATAATCTTTAATATTGCTGATATTAGAGATGTCATTCGTCACCTTAAACCTAGCCACTTAATAGGCCCTGAAGGTTTTTCTGCTTATTTCTATCGCCAAATTGGTGACCAGGTTGTGTCGGCCTTAAAAAAAATGTTTTCCCTATCTTTCAATACTGATGTCTTGCCTTCAGTGTGGTCAACTACAACTGTTGTTCCTGTTTTTAAGAAGGGAAATCCAGCCAAGCCACAAAACTATCGCCCAATTTCCTTTACTGCTATCCCACGTAAAATTTTCAAAACCATCGCTCGTAACGTAATGATGGCCTTCGTCAACATACACCACATTATAAAAAACAGCCAATTCGCTTTTTTACTCAGTTGATCCTCCCCACCAACTTTTGCATGCACTTAAAAAATTGTCAGAGGTCATCTTATTTGATTTCAGGAAGGCATTCGAGTCCGTCGTCCATTTTAAACTTATCTAAATTGGAGTCTATGGGTTTTGCTGGTAGGCTTTTAGCATGGATAACTGCTTTTGTTTCTGGACGTATCCAACTGGTGTCTGTTGGGAGAAACTCTCAACTCCCTTATCGGTTATCAGTGGAGTGGCTCAGGGCTCTGTCCTGGGACCACTCCTCTTTATTTAATATCTTAATGATTTAAATTGTACCTGTGACTTGGTCTCCCAAGAAAAATTCGCGGATGACCTGAAGCTTCACACACCAGCCATCTCCTCCGTTGACTACTTTAATCTTCAGCACGATAATGACGTGTTTACGATTGGTCCATCTCTTGGCAGCTCCAGCATTCTTCTGAGAAGTGCTTCAGGCTTTGCTTAGGTATACCATACGATTCCCCACCTCTGTATCTGGGTACCGAGGTCCTTGACGCGATGCATGGAAATTTTCGAGACCTTCTGGTTCTAGTCAAACCTCAAATTTCTACTGCCATTGTCAACCATTGCTTCTGCTCTGGATCTGTGCGCAGCCCACTAAACTTTTGGCCTTCAAAGTCAAAGTTTATGTACGCCCTATGCTTGAGTATGCGAGTCACGTTTGGCCCCCACATCTAATGACATCGACAAAATCGACTCAATTCAAAGGAAGTTTACCAGGTCACTTCCAGGCATTAGAAACCAAACCTATCGCGATTGCTTAACATCACTAACTTGACACCCTCTAATGTCGTCGCTTAAAATCAGACCTTCTGTTGACCTTCCAAATTCTACACAACATGCTAACTTTCGACCTCCCGTTGTTTGAGTTCAGCTCACTTTCTAAGACTCGTGGGAACGACCTCAAGTTATCACTCCCTCGTTTCACTACAAATTCGGGAAGTTCTTCTTTGCCCTTCGTATCATTTTGGTGTGGAACTCTCTTAATGATGAGATTGTATGGAATCAATAACTCCGTGTAAGCTTTAACATGACATCGGAAGTGGGATGTCCCAGGCATTGATGCTAAAGTTGACAGGTACTCGGGCCATTACGAAGATTTTCGTAGATTTTGGTGTCATTGGTGAGGAAAATTGTAAGGAGATAGGCTGGATATTCTCCATCCATGGTGGTTGTGAGTTTTCAGTTGATGGGAGTAATACGGTGCCTTCCACTTTGCACACAACATTTGGCATAAGGGGTCCTTCACTTATTTATCCTTCTTTAATGTAAATCGTTGATGTCCTTTTGAAATAATGCCCTTGCGGTCTAACCGTGGGGTTGAAATCCAATTAGTAGCTGCCACTAGTGAACTAATACATTTTCTAATTGTAGGATTAAGTTAGCTTTTTCTATCCTTACCATACCTTGTTTTGTAGCGATGATGGAAGCATCCTTTCAAGCTAAATGTTTTTTTCATAGAAACAGTACAAGGCTCGTGGTCAGGCCAAGAACTTATCTGTCTTCTACATAAATCAATTTATGGATTACTTGAATTAGGGCAAAACTAGTACGAGTGTGTCAGTAACATTTTTCATCGCCTAGGATTAATCAAGTGTGACTACAATCCCTGTGTTTTTATCCAGCATTCCAGTGACTGTGAATTGTTTTTATGTCTGTTTGTCGATGACAAATTAGTCAGTCCTAAAACCCAAAATTTGTATAACGAATTCTTAAAGTGTCTTCGAGAGCATCTAGAAATTTTATACATTAAGGGACAACAGTATATAGGTTATGAGAGCCATTAACCCGATCAATGTATCACTTTATGTAACTCCAAGTATATCCAGACCAAATTAGAGCAATTCGGGCTTCAATATTGTAACACAGTGAAAATGGTATCGGGTTACCTTACACAATTTTAGATAGTTGACCGGATTCTCAGTCTGTAAACAAAACTACCTGTCTTAGAATTTTGGGTTCAGTAATGTTCTTAAGGATACAATCCCGGCCATTATTTTCAACGTTGTCCAGATAGCTAGAAAATCTGGGGATCCATGTCTAGATAAGATGAGATGATACAAGATTTTATTGTGAAAGGGAGAAAAGGAACCCAAATAGGCATAAATAAATGCTGCTAACAATGGTCCAAAATAAAACTAAGGGTTAGAAGATATACATAAAAGTAACACTAACAGCAACTACAAACAAGATTAAAACATTTCAATTGCAGGGAAAGAAACAAACATTTTTTTCTTTCTTTTCCTTCACTTTTTCTAAATAAAACCTAGACAATGTTTGCCCAAACAGGCCAAACAAAAAAGCACATGACCTGAATAACATTTAAAAAAAAAGACAACAACAATGCAAGACCCCCCCCCCCAATATTAACATCCTTCAACCTACGCTTGAACACCATAAGTGATGGGGCAAGCACAACATCCCGAGGGAATGCATTCCAAGGGTGATTTACCTAGTTTGAAAAGAAAAACTTAAGACAGTTCAAATTAACGCGCTCCACAACAAATTTTAATGGGTGGCCATGAGTACGATCAGACGATCTGAGCTGAAAGAAACTGTCCCCATACCGACGCAAGTCGCACTGTAAGAGGCTGTAAGTAAAATTTAGATCAGTTCTCAGCCTGCGTAATTCAAGGGAATCTAGGTCGAGCAGGTTAAGTCTCTCACGATAGGAAAAATTTCGTACACCGTGTAGTATAACCGGTGACCTAGTATAAGTTCGCTGAACGGATTCAATTACCTTGATATCCTTCACAAGATATGGCGACCAAACAGGGCTGGCATACTCCAATAAAGGAGTACACCTTAAATGCCAGGGTCTTCCTGTCACCAGACTTTAAAAAACTTCCTTATCATTGCCGCACGTTTGCAGGCTATTCAACAATATGGAAAACTTAAGGTCAGGAGCAACATCACCTCACGGTCTTTTATGGATTTAATAGGTTTTAACACCGCACAGGCAGAACCGCACAGGCAGAAGTTTAAATGAAGATTTGGGCAACCAACATGCATAATAAATGATTTTTGGGGTACAATAGGAAGCTGCCAATTTTCCGACCAGACCTGAATGTTATCAATCTCCGATTGGAAATTAATTAAGAAATGTGTTATTATCGACCGCATGGGAGTAAAGTTTGAGGTCATCCGCAAATTTCTTTAAGATAGAATCACTATGTCTAGCATATTTCAATGCATTAAAAGCTATTTGGCATTTATCATACAAGTACGCAGGATTGCAAATTATATTATGACCCTCAAAAGATTGAGCCGTTAAATGTTTACTGTGATGCTTCATGGGATTCTGTTACCGGAATCAAAGGTGTTACTGGATATTTGGTTTCTTTGGGAGCACTTCCAATTACTTAGTCTAGCAAAACGCAATCACTCGGTGCACACTAAAGCTGTGATGCGGAACTGAATGCTATCTCCATTGTATTAAAGGAATTAATGTCCTTACGTGGATTAGTCTAGGAACTGAGCTCTTCTGAGCTTGTTAATCCAATTTCTATTTACACAGATATTAGATCATCTATAAATTTTATTGAAAAAGGTGGGTGGTCACTCCCAACATTACCTATGTAGAATCAACTTTATTCCAGATAAAGTTACTAAAAACAATATTACACTTCAATTTACTCAACGACAGAAATACCTACTGACTCATTGATAAAGAATGTGTCAGGTAATAAGTTTAAAACTATTATGCAGGAGCATTTTTGTCTGAACTGATTCGTCTATATTACTAAATAGGGTTTTAATGGACTCATTTGGTATGATCACCCTTTCGACCGTTTTTTTTTATGGTTATTGAGCGGTAAATTGGGATGTTACCTGTCATGTTAAAGTTGTATTCTCCTTACAATTTTCTTAGTAAGTTTTAAGTCTTAAACTTCTGTTCGTAGAGAATAGTATATTTGTTTAACTTTGTTAGTAGTTATTTCAATAAGTTGTTGTTTTGATGGTTTGAGTCAATATTACAGATCCAATTACCTCGTGTTGTATTATGTGTGGGGAATGTTGGGAGTATTATTACTGCATGCATATACATAATCCACATTGTTGTTGGCTATGTATTGTTCTCTTTTTTTGACCTCAGCCACCTTGAAAAAGATAAATGATAAAATATTGGTAAACCTTTAGGTTAAACCCGAGCATCTAGTGGAATAAAATAGGCAAAGGATATTTTTCTCTACTCATACTTTATTTCACATCCTCCAATTTCCATCATTTCTCCACATAGTAATATTTAATTTATAGTTAGTGTTACGACTACCTTCAATGTCAGTTGTAATTACCCTAAAATACCTGGAGTGGATCAGTTTTAGCAGGTGTTGGATAGGTTTTATGTTTCTTGGTTTCAGATAATGCAATGGGTAAAGTCCGTTAATTTAACGACCTCGTTCATTCGAAATGTTTAAGTACTTCAGCCTTTACTATAGCCTATTCCACAACAATGTCTCACATCCAGCATCTCGCATCTTGACAGTATTAAAGAGCCCTCTGTGCCTTGTTTCTCTTTCAGACCAACCAAGCACTGAGTACCAAGCAGCGAGAGATCCAATTGGCCCGCATCTTCAGTTACGTCATAGGTCTGTGGGTGATGGCCTGGACACCCTACGCAGCCGTCAGTCTGTGGGGACTCTTCGGGGACCGCAAATACTTAACACCGCATGTGGCAACCCTTCCTGCAGTCTTTGCCAAGACTGCCGCAGTCTACAATCCTATGGTCTATGCCATTTCACATCCAAAATATAGAGAGGTATGTATACTGTATCACAGTTAACATATTGGAGGTCGTAGATTAGTTAGTTAAGACCCTCTTTCCCCTACACCATCTGACACTATCACCACGCACAAGCAAACACACATGCAGATGTGTGTTTTTAATGAAGTAGATGATGCTGAACTGTTTGTAGGCTAACGTTGCAACTAGGCTATCATTCTTTAAGGGCCCAACTTTGCTACAACCTATGTGCAAAATTAATAAAATACTGTAGTGAACTGCCAGTGGAAGTCTGTCCTGGTTAATTTAGATAGATGCTCAAAAGTATTTAAAATTTAGTCTGTAAAAAAGTAAGAAGGCAACTATAAAGCGAATAAAGTTTATTTGCAAGGCTGTAGTTCATTTTGCCCCATTCGTAATTAATGAACAGAATGCTCTTTACAAAATTTGTAATCTGCTTTTTTCATCTCTAAATGTTCGTTCTAATTTGTGAACATACCTGCAAGGGAATTAACAACAACAACAACAACAAAAGTAACAAAATAAAACACATAATAAAATCTGGCTATTTTACATGTGGATAGAATTTGCAACCTAACCTAATGTCCAGTTTCTTTTTCAACGTTGAAACTTCTATCCACAACAGAGGCCTCCTTTTATGCGCGGCTTCTTGTGGATGAAATATAAAATTCAGATGTAGTCTATTGGAATGCTGATGCTATGACACAACTATATATACACTTAAAACTTTTATAAGTTCGATCTGTTGAGTTAACTCAAGTCTTGCAGAAACCATTAATGATTTTCTTTAAATGGTTGCATCAATGTATACAGTACTAAAAGCTGAAAAATTACTGGAATATAGCTGAAATATAACTGAAGCTGAAAAATAACTGAAAAATCAACATGGCGTCAGTTTGGTCCTGTCGATAGGTAAGAAAAGCTCAATAAAGAGAATTCAGAAGTGTCTTAAAAATTGTAGGGGAATTCTTTCTCTTATTGCCATGGATTGTTATACAGTTAATGTAGTTAACCAAATGATGTAGATCGCAGACAAGTACATTTCTTTGTACATTTGTTTCTATGCCATTGGTGTTGATTTTGCCGCACCAGATACGTCAATGTCTTTGCGATCCATCGGCCATCACGTAATGGTTTTCGCGACTAATCAGCGCAGTGCACGACTGACAAATGAATGACACTCCTTACACCAAGTTTGTTGTATTGAGTCAAAAGATGACAACACTGTTTTTCATGTTGTCTGGCATCATAAAAGACTGCCTATGTGCAAAGCGCGATAGGGTAATAGTCGATTGCTAGCTGTAGAAGATTAGCGTGTACCATTATCTCAATGTATTCGGAAGGCCTATGATTCAATTTCTACGGTTGCTGTTTATTATTTTCGATAGAAAAATTCATTGTCCATTGAGTTTACCTGTAGCTGCAGGTCCAGTATGAGTCTACTGGATGATTTAACTACAGAATTTTCGGTCATTTAAGTAACCTGTTTTATCAATGTGGCAATTACATTGTATTGTGTTTTTTGTTATTTTGTGCTTTGAGTGGGTTCAGAGGTATGAAGTAAGGCATATTTGTTGAAGGAAACCACATTTGAACCCGCCAGTTTGTTGAATTGTCTCCCAGCATGCTAAATCTGACCTAGATGATGAAACTTGTTGTGAACCTTTGTAGTAAGAGTTTGAATCCTTCCATTTTTGAAAGAATTGTTAGCCACCTGCAGTTCCTGCATTGCCCGTAGGATAATGTTTGGGGGTAGGGAGCCTGTGACGGTTCTCCGCTGGCCTTGGAACGCCGGCCGCTACTATATTCGACCAACACTAAAGGGCAGCTGAGCGCGAGCACTGAAGACTTGCTTGCTGACCAAAGACCTTGGAATAGTAGGAGTATAGGATAATAGTAGTAGTAGCATAATAGTAGTAGTATACTAGCTGACAGCTGAGCACAGCAGGTTTGGTCTCTACGAAAAACTTGTCCTCCGACAGACACCGATGCAAGAAAAAACGGATGAGTTTTGTTAATGTTAACCCAGATCAAACTGATTTTATCAGGGAGCAAGGTAATTCTTTGCACTTTAATTTTAAATTCTTGTGATGTCTCATCTCAGTCTTGACTATAAAAAATCCTGTCTGTTCATAATTCTTGCTCGACTTTCATAGCTATTCTCGAATTTTCTTTCCTTTGAATTTTCTTTCCTTTGAATTTTCTTTCCTTTAAATTAATGCTACGAAAGATGGGGAATACCCTCAACAAATTATAAGTTTTAGTTTCGTTTTATACAATACAACCACAAATCGATGGCCACGTTCGGAATAGTCTGAGCGGAGAACGTTTCGTTCTTCTTATGTGTGATGCGAGTGTGATGCGAGTGTGTGATGCACCTCACTTGTCATCGAAATAAATTTAGTAATTTAGCAAATTTAGACCCACGTCCACCTCTGTACACCAGTATAACCTTTGGCACACTCCCCCCACCTATAAAGACCGTACATAGTACAGGGTGGGCCACAAAAAACTTACGATCCAACATTTTCTAAGTCCAACTTTTCTAGTTAGCACCCCTCAGAACCAGAAGAGGGCAGACATTTTCCCGTTTCATTCTATTTGAGTTCTGTCCTCTCCTGGTTTTGAAGGGTGCTAACTAGAAAAGTTAGACTTAGAAAATATTGGGTCGTCAGTTTTTTGCGGACCACCCTGTATATTCTCTCCCCCCTCCACAATGTGTGAATGCTCCAAACAAATAAATGTTTTTGTACTTTTCCTACCTTTTCATGCCTTTCTTCAGACAGATTTAAAAAGTATCCACAAGTATTTTTGTTGTTTTGCTTTGCTTGTTTTGTTTTGCTTTGTTTGCTCTTGTTTTGCTAGGACCACCCACACATACAAATTATTTAGAAGACGACACTAGCAAGTGAAGCATTTCTAGTCGTCACTGCTGCCCGACTCGGCTTCACTGCCAGGATCGTTGGCTGTGGTGCTCCATCGGGAAAATCACTATCCTCTTCAGTCTCCTGATACCTAAACACGTCACACTCACTCTCCTCCGAATCAGAATAGTCACGAAATTCTAAAACTTGATAACCTTCAAAATAAAATCATTTCTGAGTAGTTATTGAAACACTTCAATATATTTTGTTGGTTCCCTAACAGCCTGGTGACTGTGAAAACTTAGTCTGATACACTTCTATATGACCGTCGTCCGTCGTTGTTCAGACATACTATTTTGTAACAAATACTTGCTGTGCCTGAAGGATATACTTTTTGAACTTGCCGTGTCTTCTTTGTACTTTTAAAAACACAATATGGCTATTAGGGTAGAGTGAATAACAACTTTTTTCGGAATTCCCAAAAGCCTGAGTGTGGAAAAGTTGCCTCACTCTGAGGTGATGTCTTGTGGTGCCACAAGGGGCTTAAATTTTAGCATTGTTTAACACACGCGGAAACGCAAAAAATGAAAAATTATTATTTGTCAGGTTTAAAATTCAATTTTAATATTATCTCGTTTCATGCTTTCAAGAACCATCTACAAACATGCCAGATTCACAAGGAATTTAATTTTTTTTTAGATCGGCGTTTTTTGGGCAAAAATGGCGTTTTAGCCATTTGAGAGCAACAAATGAGATAATGTTAAAATTAAATTTTAAAGCAGTTAAAATATTTTTTTTCATTTTTCAGCTATTTCGCCTATGTTAAACAATGCTAAACTTGAAGCCTTTTGTGGTACCTTAAGACATCACCTCAGAATGATGAAATTTTTCATTTGTGATAGTGGTGCTAACAGGCAACCTTTCCACACCCAGGCTTTTGGGAATTCCAAAAAAGTTTGTTTTTCACTCCACCCTAATGGATATGTCATGATGCACGATGGCTGATAAAAAAAAATACAAACAAAAACATCAAGTGTGCCGTAAATATAGGGTTATATGATTGAAGTTTCACTTTGTACACAGATAAAATTGGATGATTTTTAATTTAAGTAAGCAAATGTTCAATTGAAAAAATTGCATCTGTTTAAGTCTTGTTGTGCTTATACCTTTTTTAATATATGATCGTAAAGTACAACAGCACTTAAACACGTGCAATTTTCTGAATTGTACATTTGATTACTTAAATTAAAAATGATCCAATTTTATCTGTGTATATTTTAGCAAGTAAAGTGAAACTTCAATAATTATATAACCCTTTTCTCATGGCACACTTGACGTTTTTGTTTGTAATCCGTGTTCCTTTTTTATGACATTCAGTAATTTCGACTAAAAACTGAAATGAATATTATACTTTAAATTGACAGAAACTGCCGAGTATTAATTAGCTAATTCGTAATAAGTAATAGTTATCGCCCTAGTTTTGCAACAATGACCCCTCAATAAGTTGTTTTAGAATGATCGGGGCTGCAATTCTGTTTCCCCAGGATTGTACTGCAGGGTCTCGGGAATTCTCGCACTGGGTGAAAGGGTAGGGCGAACTCCGGAAGTTAGTCAATTTGAAACGTTTTCCAGCAAATCAGATACAATTTTCACACGTATTCAAATTTTTAAACGCATTCTTGCATAACTATTTGATAGCCAACACAAGCATTCGCGAGTTTAATGGGAGCAAAAACTTTCGTGCTCCAAAAAATTATCGATAACTATTCTTGCACTCGGGATATTACCTATAAAAATTTCATCTTGCAACTTACCGAGGTAAGATGAAATTTACATAGGTAATATCCTGAGTGCAAGGATAGTTATCGATAATATTTTGGAGCTCGAAAGTTTTTGCTCCCGTTAAACTCGTGAGTGCTAGTGTTGGCTAATTATTAATATAGCCAACTCAAGCACGAACGAGTTTAAGGGAGAAAAAACTTGAGTGCTCCAAAAGATCGATAACTACCCGCTGCAGGAGGAGTATTTAATCAGAGTATCTCGCGAGAATTATTTTATCGGCAGTTTATTAATAAATCAATTACAAACATTTAAAGGCGTACGTAAAAATTCTTGCATTTTGTATTAATGTTATTGTGCTTTTATTAATTTTTTTAGCGAGTCTATTAGTTGAGGCTTATTGTAAAATAGCCTTTCACTTTTGAAGTTTCAGTTTCGTTTTTTTTTTAATACGCTTCAGTATGCAGACGTTCGCAGGTTGTATCTCCGCAGAAACGATCACAGAATGTCACTAAAAACTTTATTTACGTGTGAGCAAAATTATACTAAGTGTTTATATAGCAGTTAAATTAGCTATACGTATTTACATCCATATTCGTTATTTATTTGTATTTATCTAATCGCAAACTCTTTGCTGCCGCCCTGGACAATATATGGTAAACTGCGTTCTAACCAGCCTTCAGTCCAGTCAAGACTACCTGTATTTAAAAGCCTTAATGCTCGGTTTCACGTAACATGCTAAACGCATCGTCCAAGCGTTGCGCTGAACTGAAAGCATGAAGAACGAAAAACCCCAATCGTAGCATTGATCAGTGTATGCAAGATGCACAAAAACGTGATATCTTCTCATTATTAGCTTTACCGGTGTTGCAGCGCTAAATGAACATTATTTTACAGTAATGGTGACTATTCTTGAAATCTACGGACGATTTACTGCTACGTCAAAGGATCGTTCAACACATTTTTAATGAGAATTGAAAACGCCGTAGAGTATCATACAGTACAATACACACGTACCTTGGTTGCTCTTCTGCTTGAAATTCATGAAATTAAACCTCCGGAGGTTTCGTTTTGTCGTCGAGTGAAAAAAAAGGTACGTAGCATGAAGCCATTGTTGTTAAATTTTAATAATTTGGTGCCTATCGCGTGTCACACGTACCTTTCACAGTTCAGTCCGCATGCTAGAGCAGTTTATGTTTGGGGTGTAAGTAGCGCGACTGGTGGCAGAATCGGTGGCTAACTGGATGATGCGTCGAATTTCTAACGTTGGGCTTTTACATCCAGGTAGCCTTGGTTCAGTCAGTCTGCTGCTCGCTGTCTTGGTTGCTATGGAAACGAATACAGCCTTGCTATTAAAAACTGTTAAAATAAGTTCGAGGGACAATTCCTGAAGTGAAGATGCATTGCGGACGTGTAAGTACACTGTACAGCTCCTGTGAAGCGTGTTTATTATGGTGTAACGTGTTAACGACAGCAGCAATAAACGAATAGGGCCTAACGACCAATTCTGTCACCATCTTTCGAATTACGGTTTCACTCGCTAGTTAGCAGCAATCCGAACCAGATGTAGTTTTAGCAATCGACGTCCCATCGAACACAAATCAAATGTTACCTAACTAACCCCGATCTCAGTTATTTAATTTATATTCTCATTCTTTAATAAGCGGTTAAATAAGCATTTTTAGCACGTAAAGTATGCGACTCTGGGTTAGTGTGTTGCCAACTCTTTTCGATTATCGCGGTTTTGCACTAGAGCTGCTTTTCACTTATTAATCGCCCGCTTGGTACGTCACAGCACCTATCAGAATAAGCGGGGTGTGATTGGCTGATGTGCCAAAAATACCCCTTTCCTATTAGCTGAAAAAAACGAGGGAGACACTCGCATACAGGTTTTGAACTTCGGTTTAACGCTTTTGCACGTCAATTTGACACTTTTATACTTGGATTTAACACTTTTGTACTTCAATTTAAAGTTAGTGGATTTCAAATTAACACTCCTGTCTTTGGATTCAACACACTTACACTTGAATTTAACACTTTTGCACTTGAAATTAGAACATTATATAAGATATACTCAGAGAAACATTTACTAGTTGCCACCATAGGAATAGATAGGGTTTTGGATGGAAAAGCAACTTCCGCTTTTCCGGTGGGAGTTGCTTTTCTGCCTTTCATCCCATATTCATTCTTCACTTTGAACCCTTTGCCCCAACCCTTTTTTTTTAGGAACAAGACCTATTCCAACCCCCTCCTCCATGACTTCATGACCAATGTAAGTAGTGGGGATTTACGATATGAGGACAGACATGGGCACCCCCCACCCCTCCACCCGTGACATCACTTCTGGTCGCGTGACGTCACTTCCGGTCACGTGACGTCACTTCCGGACATGTGACGTCACTTTCGGTCACATGACGTCACTTCCAGTCGTGTGACGTCACTTCCGGTCCAAGATGGCGGCAAACCGAAAGTGGCGGCGTCAACCTGGACGAGGGTGGGAAAGTGCTTTTTTTGCTACTTTGTTGAGTCCTTTTGGTACCATCCTGACGTCATCCAAGATGGCGGCGCCCATTTTCCAAGATGGCGGTGCCCAATGCGAACCGGAAGTGACGTCATTCAAAATGGTGGCGAAACGGAAGTCCAAGATGGTGGCGAACCGGAAGTTCAAGATGGCGTTGAACCGGAAGTGCTTTTTCTGTCTGTAGGAGGAGTGCTTTTTGTTATCTTTTTGCATACTGGAAGTACGGCCATAGCCAAGATCGGTCGAGGTCATCCATGGGAAAAGTGCCTTTTGGCTACCAAAATTTGTCCTTTTAGTACCAAAAAATGTCCTTTTGCTACATGAGTTCTTTTGTGAACTCCGAGCGGGAAGTGACGTTATCCGAGGGGGTAATGCTTTTGGAGCATTGTAAGAAATCTAAAAAGCTTTCAAAGCGAAAAAATCACGAATTAGCAGCTTTCACATTGTGATTACTTTAAAAAGCTCTCGAGCACTGTAAAATTGACGAATTCGCAATATTTTGGGGGAACCGGAGGGGTCATGCAGAGAGCTTTCACATTGTGGTAACTCTAAAACTCTTTAAGGCGTGAAAACGACGAATGAGCAATATTTTGGGGGTTCCCAAAACTAGAGGGGTGGTGCGAGTCCTCTTTGAGCTTTCTCATTGTGATAACTTTAAAATGCTTCGATGCTTGAAAATGACGAATTACCAATGTTAGTTGGGGGGGGGGGGGTACTTTTTGAACTTTCGCATTGTGAGAATTCTCGAATTATCAATATCTCAAAGTCTCATGCTTTTTTCACACCACCCAGGAGGTAGGCGCGTTTATTTTTTTCGTGGTAGGCCTAACCCACGCGGCTCAGAGATTATCATAATCTGGTCTCACGAGCTCATCTTTTTTCCAGTCTAATTTTTCTTTCCTCCTCCGTTTCTTGAGCTTCAGCTTTTCTTTTACGAGCGGCTTTTTTCTCTAGTCTAGCCACTCTCTCCTCATCCATTTCTTGAGCTTGAGCTTTTCTTCTACTAGCGGCTTTTTTCTCTAGTCTAGCCTCTCTTTGCTCTTATGTTTCTTGAGCTTGAGCTTTTCTTTAACTAGCGGCTTTTCCCTCTAGTCTAGCCACTCTTTCCTCTTCCGTTTCTTGAGCTTGGGCTTTTCTTTTACTAGTGGCTTTTACTTCTAGTCTATCCATTCTCTCCTCCTCCGTGTCTTGAGCTTGAGCTTTTCTTTTACTAGCGGCTTTTTTCTCTAGTCTACCTACTCTCTCCTCCTCCGTTTCTTGAGCTTGAGCTTTTCTTTTTCTAGCGGCCATTTTCTTTAACCTATCTTTTGTCTGCACTTCTGTTTCCTGCGTGCGACATTTACTCGTACTAGTAGCATCTTTCTTCAACCTGTCTTCTCTCCGCGCCTCAGTTTCTAGTGCGCGAGTTTTTTTCTTGCTGATAGCGTCTTTCTTTCAAATCTTCTTCTTTCACGCCTCAAAATCCTCCAACTTTTTCCGGCGGTTCTCTAATATGGCAAACCTGCGGACGGCCTTCTCGTACTCCTCGGCTATTTTTGCTTCGATCAGTATTTCGCTCTTCTAACTGGAGGAACAATTTTTCCTCTCCCTCCTCGTCGCTCATCACGTCGTTCCGAGACGAAATCGTCCTCGTACTCTTTCCACGCGCCCGAGTAGTAGTGGCCGATAGCTAGAGTGTCTTCTCCATTTGCCAAGAGTGTCTTCTCCATTTATCAACCTCTTGTAGTTGTACGGTGATAGGAGGGATTTCGATATTCTGATGGTGCTCAGCTCGTGGCCGACGCTGGAGATCATGGCCCAGCTTCCCTTCTGCGGAGGTGCTTCGGAGTTTAGGGTCGCTTCGTTGTCGCCGAAGCTCAAATGTTTCTTCACAAATGAGCTTTGGATGCCCTTGGCCTTCTTGATATTCTCTTTTTTCAGAGGTTCAATCGAGTACATTTTTGACCTGAGTCCGATGAACTCTAAGGTGGGGACTCTGCCCATTTCGTCTTTCGTTTTCCCCAATACTTGTTTGTTCGTGCTGGAGAAGAGGGGATGATTCGACGGTAGTCGCTCGTGTCGAAACGGTCTTTGTCAGCGAGCATGTCTCGGTAAATGTCCTCCGTTTCGATTTCGTAGCAGAGGCTGTCCGTGTCCGTGAAAAGAAGTTTGGCGCGGTCTTCGTACTTTGGTCGAATATAGTCGTAGTGGAATTTGAACATGAAGAGTTTGGAGAGTTCCAGTATGGTAAATCCGTAGTAGGTCGGAAGATCGCACACCGCGCTAGGGACGCGGCGGTTGAGTTGCACCAGGTTTTCGTTTAGGATCTTTAAAGATTCAGCGTGTGGTTGAGAGGTGTATTTCAGCGCCGTTTTCTCATCGGTACACAGCTTCACGTCGAGGCGACTTTGCTTATTCTCCATGGTTTTTCCAAACACGGAATTATTCAGCAATTAGAAGTAGTCTTTAGCGAAAGGAGCGGTCGCTTCTTGTTTTTTTGCGGTGTTGAACTCGATGTAGGATTTCATCCAGTTTTTGGTTAAAGGTTAGGACTCTTCTGATACGCCGAAGTACTAGTCCGTGCCGGTGGTAGAATTTCAAGTTCCTGTAGTGAAGGATGTACGTCTTCTTGTGCAGAAGGTTCGGGACGAGTTTGGTGTTGGAAGAGGACTTGATCTTGTGGTGCAAATCTTCCACCAGATTCAAAGAATAAGGGGAAATCAGCTCATTTCCAATATCGATCTTCTCTGGAGCTAGTGGATAATCATTGTGCACGTCGTGTGACTCTTTGGGGTACTCGAGGTCGACTTCAAGTATATACCCCACGTCGGCATTGTCCGGTACAGTGTCTACGTCCAAAGTCCTGATCTCCTCCCTGGTTAGGTAGCGGAACTTGTCGTAGGGGAGATGAGCGCACATGGCCAAACCGTAGAGGTTGTTCATATCCAGTCTATTATGTATAGGGAGGGTTTGCTAGGGACGTAAAGAGGAAGGTACTTGTTATTGGCTTTCGAATGCCTCTTTGCGACGAACGAAACTCCTCCTCTGGTGCTGGAAGATATAAGATTGTGCTTCCCAGCTTGCGTGAATAGCTCCAATTCGGGCTCCTGCATCCTAAGGGGAGCTGCCCAGCTGAAACCTGGAGTGGAGATGTAATAACATGGGTCCAGGTGGTTGTTTTCGAGGCATAATTTTCGGAAATCTTGAAAGACGTCGGCGAGCAGGAAAACGTTGGTCATTTGGTATATTTCGTGGTAGATTCGGAATACCTTCGATTTCATTCTCAGCCAGAGGTTAAGCACCCGCACATACTCGTCTCCCGCCAACATCCCGTCTTTCAACCGGGAGTAGAACGAGTGTCTCGACGGCAGATCTTCTTCGTCGAAAACGGACATGTCGCTTATGTATTCGTACGGGTAAACACCCTTCTGCGTTAAAAGGTTCAGAGCCGTTCCCGGGTGGTTTCCTCCGTAAACCATGCATATTTCAATCCAGAGTCTAACGCCGCCTCGAGGATGGGGAACCCGCTATTGTCTTTCCTGCGGTTCTTTACTAGAGTATCCAGAGAAGCATTTAAGAAGTTGACGCTATCTATAAAACGAAGGTTTATCTTGCTGACGTCATCCTTAATTGTTATGGTCTGAAACCTCTCGGTGTTGCGAATGATAACATCTACCTGGCCCGGAAACTTGTGGACTGCGGGTACTAGAAGGTGCATGTAGTACCCTTCCAGCCCGTGGAACACAACTGGAATGGTTTTTTTTTCTCGAGCGGTTAGGTTACAGTTTGGATGAGCAGCTCCTCTGTATTTCCCACTGATGTGGCAATGATTCCTCACCCTATTGTCGATGAGCCGTACTTTCCCGTCAATATTTGCTTTCTGGTAGCACTTTTTGAAAGCTTTCCCACAATAATGACAAATGGGAGCATTCTTGAAATCGGTTTCTTCAGATGAGGTGAGGTGGAGGGGTTTTGCATTTTTCAGCAGGCTCGCGTAATATCGAGCTTCTTCTTCCATAGATTTATAAAATACATCGACCGCATCTTCTCCTAAATGGTACTTGTGACGTATAATCTCCCCGTCGTGTCCCACCAAGACGTAGCCGAAACTGCAAAGAAGGCGTTGATGGATTTCGGTGGTTGAACTAGTCGAAGCATCAGGTTGAGCGGTTTGAACGGGGCGAATGAGGCATTCAAAATCAGCGTATATGATGTGAGGGAAGGAATTTTGACGGCTAAAGTGCTTGAATGCGAGAGAGTTTTCTCCTGGTTCTTTGAATCTAAGAGCTTGTACAGGGTTGATTTTGACGCATTCTTTCCTATGGGCCAGGAGGATCCATTTTCTTCCGAAACCGGCGAAACAGTTCCTACAATAGAATTGGGCATTGGAGCCCGAACCTCGATAATGTAGAAAAGCATCTGCATTGGTAATGGTGCAGTAATGGGTGTTTAAGATTTCCGAATCATCGTTGTTGTCGTCATGCAGATAGAGAAGGTCGATCGGTAGTCCGTACAAGTTTTTAGAGACGCGAAGCGGGTGCAACTTCTCTTCGTGGCTATAGCCGATGATGTTAATCGATAAATCGTTTGCTTTTTCAAACTTGTCGATTTCGGCAATGTTAGTAGGGTAGGATAGTGTGGTAGTATCGAGCATATCCTCTAACTCGTGGTAATGTTCCGGGTCGACGGTGTCCAACTGCAAAGCCGCAGCCAGTACGGAATACAGAAAGCATTTGTGATCGTCTAAATTTTGGACGTTCACTATCTCATTCTTCTTGCCAGTGAGCGCTTTTGGAAGAGGGATGTACGACGATGCTCGCAGCGGCTTATACCTCGACCTCTGATTAAAAGGTTATGGATGCGAGATATAACCCAGCCGCTGCCCGCTCGGCGAAAGCATCGATGGATTCTTGGATTTTTTCCTAGCAAACTCTATGCCCAAGCTGATCTGGGCTTTGCAGTTTACAAGCTGGCGTAAACAAACTTCTAGCATTGCTTGCAGTGCCAGTTGTATAGATATCAGGAATTGAAGCAAATTGCCGATGACACATTCACCCACTTGGGGCATGTCGTATTGCCGCTGACCCAATCCTTCATCTCGAGATAGGGATGACTGACTCTTGAGAAAGTCAGGTAGCTTGTTGTGGAAGCAATCACATTCTTCCGCATCAAATGGGTGATGGAACCGTAGATGTTCCCACAGCTCGGTTTGTGATGGGAAAATGCTAGCGCAGTACACACACGTGAAAGTTTTTTTATCCATTGTGAGACTGTAAAATATTTATCTCTTTTTATTATTAAGGGAAAAAAAATTCAGGAATGGAAGAAAAAAATTGAGAAAGGAAAGGGAAGAAATAATTTTTTTTATTGTTTATTGCATCAAAATATTTTTACACAGAAAAAAGGGAAGGACATATTTATTTAAGATTGCTAATGTTGTCCGTCCTGCTGTTGTACTTGAAGTCATAGCCCTTCCATTTAACGAAGTAAAGCATTTTCCCATCTTTTCCTTTCTTCTTACGCAATACATTTTCTACTAAAAACAAATTGGGAACTAGAGTTTTTTGAAGTTCCGGTTCGTAAAAACCTCCGAGTACCGGTTCACCCGACTCGTCTTTTAGAAGATAAGTGACCGGTCGAGTTTTTTTGCACTTTGCGGACCGTTAAACTTCGTTAATAAAATTTTGCAAATATCCCTTATCGAAAATTTTCTTAACTTTAGAAATCCTGACTTTATTTCCTACGGCAAATTTTGGTTTGTTCAACAACCGTTTAGTACTAGTTCATCTCAACAATGGTTCGTGACGTTTGGTTACTTCCCTCGTTTTAAGTTTTATGGTTGAATGAATCGTGTCATTGTAATTGGAAACTAACTCGTCGATAATGTGCGTCCACTCGTAAGTCCCCTGCCTGGTGAATCGTTTCCACATTCGAGTTTTTAGGGTTCTGTTAAAACGTTCTACCACAACGTTGAACGTTCCTAACGTTCTTAAGTAAGGTTTTGAAGTCTCTGTTGTAGAACTCGCTACCTAAATCGACTTGTAAATTTTTAGGGGGTTTCATTCTCGCGAGTATTTTCCTGAAAGCTTCAGTAACGTCTACGCCAGATTTAGATTTAATGTGGAAATGGCCCAAGCGAACTTGGACATGACATTAATGCAGGTTAGTAAGTAGTTAAACTCTTTATTTAGGTTGTTAGCGTAAGGTATCATTTCGACCAAGTCAGCCTGCCATAGATCGTTCAGGCTCAGTACAATCACTTTCCATCTGAAGATGGAAAATTTTTTCGGGTTGGTTTGTGAAGTTCTTTTACGAGTTGATCCATTTTTTTTATTTCCCATTCCGAACTTTGGTTTTTTTTTCATAATTTTCTTAACGATCGAAGCAGCTAGCTTTTCCGTCAACGCCAGAGAAGGATCATCTCTCACTCTTTGAGCTTTGGAAATTAGGACTTCATCGGCTGCGTGCTGATCCTTTAATTCCGAGCTCTCGGAGTAAGCGATGTCGTTTTCTTTGCACGCTTCATCTAGTTTATTAATTCCCGGGTCTCCTCGAGCCAATCTTTTTTCAAGTTTAGTTCCTGAACCGCAGTATTGGTAGCCCGCCAAATGCATTTCGAGAGGTAACTTAGCTATGAGTTTGTCCCCTTTCCTTGATAAAGGAAGCTCTTTTCGTCCCGCAAACCTCGCAAAATACAACTTGCATCAGCCTGTTTTTTTTTGTGGTGATAATAACGGACGGCTCGGGCTCGTCAGAAGTGCGACGTTTACATTTGACGCAGTACCTCATCTTGATATTTTTTGGATCCATGGTTCTTTGTTTTATATACAATTTTTTTAACCTAAACCTACATTTTGATAAGCCACCCTTTTTTTCCGAGCAGTTATGATTTGTCTTTGCTGCATTTCTGATAAAATTTCAACCATCTCATTTCTATGTCCATCGTGGTCGGCCAAAGCAGATTTATACAAAAGTCTCAGTCGATTAATCAAATCATTAGGATTATCATAATATTTATAACAACTCTACTACCCGCTTTTTTTTAACCATACCCATCCCTGTTTTCTTCATGTCTTCCCAAATCGGAGCGAAAACAGTCCTATTTTGGTGCTACGATTAGATTTGGGTTTGTTAGTTTTTGGGTCGTTGTTCTGATAAATAGCGTTAGTATTTTTTAACATGACCACGTAAGCTGCTTTAACTTCCGGCACGAGGGTAGTTTCTTTCAAACTTTTGAAAACTAGCAAATTCCAAAGCCCACGTCTTCCCATGTATTGCTCCCCCTCGACCACTATATCATTCTCAAAGATTTTAACGACTTTATTACCAAAGGTCAGCTCACCTTTTTTCTTATCATACTGTAATCCGAATACTGGGTCAGTGTTTTGGGAATTTTCGAAAAATTTGATCAAGAAATATTTAGCGGTGTCTCCAATATTTTGACCAGGTAACAAACTATCGAGGGACCTTAGCGTTGTGATATTAGGAAGCTCAGGTGGGGTAGAAATGCATCTAGCTTGCACTGCGCAATATGTAGGGATGAGTTTTGGACCGGTGCTTGTTGTCGCGTATTCAGTTTTGGAGTGCGGTGGAATTCGCATTATAGGAGTTACGACTGGACTTGAATATTGGGCGAGGCTGTAATCGAGAGATGTTTCTGACGAGGTGCAAGGAAGGGTGAGAGATCCAGTGATTCGTAGTCATCTTCGTAACTTTCTTCTTCATCACTACCTTCTTCTTTGTAAATTTTAATCGGCGTAGTTTGCGTGGTTGCACTGAGGACTGATCTCGGTTTCAAGGTGCTTACTACCGGTTTAAAAAATTCTTGTAGCGATTCTTCTTGTTCTCTCTCCCCCGAATGTTGATTTAAAAACTTTTTAGTTAAACGTCTTTTGAGTTTTGCGATTTCTCGTTTTGTTTCCATTCTTTTGTTTAATAGGCAAAAATGAACATTTATATCTCCCCTCGTTTAACATTTTGTTAATCGATAAAAACCCGTAAGGCTTTTTCCAACAATTTTGACACAACGTTTTAAAGTCTGAAAATTCCATGTCAGGGGCAACGTGATTTTCGAAACGTGTTTCAAATTTAACTCATCTACCGGAAAAAGTATTATATATTTGCATTGTCTCTAACTACTTGTTTAGGAATTCTCGTGTAGGACTGACTGCAATAAAAAACATCGGCGTTTGAATGACTCCCTTGAACGAAGTAACATTCAATGTTTTTTGCTTGTCCAAAAGGCAATCATCAAAAACTATCAGTTTTCGATAATTTGGGTCCAGTTCTTCTGGTAGAATTAAATCAATTTGAGAATCGTGAAAAAAAGCGACATTCCGCCCTATTTTTTCCTTTTTTTCACCAAATATAGACTGCAAACCTTAGTACTTTGACAAAATTTACTGTAAATAAGTAACCGGTTGTAGTCGAGCCATCTTTCGTTACAGATGAAATAAACAGTAAGTTAGTTTTTCCGCAATTTGCGGGTCCTATAATTAGACATCCGATATTCAAAGATAGAAATGGATGCTTTTTTGAGGTTCTTTCTTTCTTTAGGTTACGAAAAAGTCATAGTTTTTAATTTCCATAGCTTTTTTTATTTACACATTTTTTTAATGTTTACAGAGATACCAAACCCATAAAGTCTTCATCCGTAAATTTGTCGTTGGAAACATCCGAGTGAGCTACTCCATAGTCTATGTTGCAAAATAATTTCACGTTGCTGGGAGAATCAACAGTGGCATATACTGCGGTAAATTTCCCGGTGACTTCCGTCAAGTTTAAAACATTGTAAGATGGCAAGTTAAACCAGGGTTTGTCGATAACATTTTTGTTAAGTTTCCCTCTAGTTTTGTGAATGTTTTCGTACACCCAAGTTCTAAGACAGAGCAGTTTGTCTCCTTCGTTCACCTTTTCACAAGAGGGGTAACAGGGGTAAGCCGCGTGCATAGAATTGGGATAAATGAATGTAGTCAAGGACACGGGTTTTTGCTCATCAAACTCGATCTCTAGTTTTTTACAGATGTACTGTTTTAGATTTTTTAACAGTTTTTTGAGTTTCCGGGTCGCTGGGTGAAATCCAGCCTTTATATTTCGACTTTTCGTCCGAAACGAGAGTTCCTGGACCCTTTAAATCTTGAAACTGAATGGAAGGAGACAAGGAAAACTTTACACCGTTGTTAATCTTTGTGCCTTTGTCGTTCTTAACTTTCAGCAAGTTTTTTTGCAAGAGATTGGAAAGATTCATTTTCCATGATGGTTGAGACATTCTGAGGTTAATTATTTATTTTGAGGTTCTTCCTTTTATTATATACGAGAAATTGAAAAAAAAACTTCATTTAAGAAAATTTCACGTATTTAAAAAAAAGGATGTCAGTTAATCAGTTTGGACAAGCATTGAAAAGGACGAGGGAGGGTGAAGTGATGGGAGTCGGTCCGAGAGTACAGCCGGGACTAGGATACGTTTTAACTCCCGAAAACAACTACGACATGCAAAGCAAGCGTGTAACTAAAGTTGGAGCTGCTATCGAACCTGAAGATGCAGTAAATTATTCTCAGATCGGTACTCTGGCAACGGACGTTCAGAAACTTAAAGCCGACTTGCCTCCTACCATTACTCTTCTCGCCGACGAGTTGGCTTCCGCCATTTCTAGTAAAGGACATAGCTTTCCCCCGGCATGTTGCTGACGCGGCATCAAAAGTGTACGTCGATAGGAATTGTTTATTACAAGACGACCAAAAAGTATACTTCTACGCGACGCACAAGCAGATTAGAAATTTAAGCGATCCTACTTTACCGAACGATGCTGTTACTAAGGGATTTATCGACAGCAATTGCTTGTTACAAGATGACCAAAAAGAATACTTTAATGCCACGAACAAACTGATTAGAAATCTAAGCGAACCTACTTTACCGAGTGACGCGGCTACAAAGAAATTTGTGCATGAAAACAGTTTCATGCTGTTCAGTTTCAGCATGAAAAGCCCTTTGGAAAAAAAGAGAGATTTGTTCGTTAATTCCGGTCCTCTCTCGAGCTTCGTGTGTACGATTCCAGGTTTAATTCATAAAGCAATTTTCTACTGCAGCGATCTGAGCGTTGCACTAATTGGTAAATGTAAAATAGGTACAAGAGCCCTTTACATTATGAAAGTAAAGGGAGAACATTCGACAGTTACCGTTTTACAAAATCCTCACGTAATAGAAAAAAATTTGCTCATCGGGGTAGAGGCATTCGAAGGGTTTCAGCCAGAAGACATTTATTTCCAGTTAGATTTGCACATAACTTTTCAATAGATGACTTGTCTCATCTATTGAAACTTATCTATGAACTTATACAAAACACAAAATGGGTAAAGGATACAAGTAGTAGGCTGTGTTTTAGTTGATCTGTAAAAAAAAATATTCCTTACTTTAAAAAATAAAAATAATTGGATGATTCCTTATTTTTAAAGGATTTACACAGCACAAGTTTTCTTTAATTTTTTCTGTATTTAATCGTGGTAAAATCGCACATGAGTCAAGAAATAAACCATATGAAAGGGTAAACTCACCCAGAAAGTCGCAAATTGTGTTTCTGGCCAACCAACGAAGTGGGGAATGAATGAACCATACAGCAACGTTCGTGCAGCCTTTCTTTTGCCAGATGGCTTGCAGGAAATGCGCTTCAAATGAAAGGCAAACAACAACCTGTTTGGTACCGTGCCAATGCGTGTGGGAAACTTGTCCCGGTCTAATAATTATTTTTTTTCTTTGTAGGGCTTCAGTCAAAATGCGGAAAATAATATGAAATACAAATTTTATAGCATGATTTTTGCAGGCATGAAGCATTTTCGTACTTATAAAACTGCAATGATTTATGAGAATCCTCCCCCATCCCCCATTTGCAACCCCTCAAAATGTTGCTAATTCGTCATTTTCAAGCCTCGAAGCATTTTAAAGTTATCACAATGAGAAAGCTCAAAAAGGACTCGCACCACCCCTCTAGTTTTGGGAACCCCCAAAATATTGCTCATTCGTCATTTTCACGCCTTAAAGCGTTTTAGAGTTACCACAATGTGAAAGCTCTCTGCATGACCCCTCCGGTTCCCCCAAAATGTTGCTAATTCGTCAATTTTACAGCACTCGAGAGCTTTATAAAGTAATCACAATGTGAAAGCTGCTAATTCGTGATTTTTTTCGCTTTGAAAGCTTTTTAGAGTTCTTACAATGCTCCAAAAGCATTACCCTCTCGGATGACGTCACTTCCCACTCGGAGTTGACAAAAGAACCCATGTAGCGAAAGGACATTTTTTGGTACCAAAAGGACAAATTTTGGTAGCCAAAAGGCACTTTTCCCATGGATGACCTCGACCGATCTTGGCTATGGCCGTACTTACAGTATGCAAAAAGATAACAAAAAGCACTCCTCCTACAGATAGACGAAATTAAAAAAATGGGCATCTTGGAAAATGGCAGCACTTCCGGTTCGCCGCCATCTTGAACTTCCGGTTTGCCACCATCTTGGAGTTCCGGTTCGCCACCATTTTGAATGACGTCACTTCCGGTTCGCATTCGGTGCCGCCATCTTGGAAAATGGGCGTTCGCCATCTTGGATGACGTCAGGATGGTACCAAAAGGACTCAAAAAGGTAGCAAAAAGCACTTTCCCACCCTCGTCCTGATTGACGCCACCACTTCCGGTTTGCCACCATCTTGGACCAGAATTGACGTCACGTGACCGGAAGTGACGTCATGTGACCGGAAGTGACGTCACATGACCGGAAGTGACGTCACATTACCGGGAGTGACGTCACATTACCGGGAGTGACGTCACGCGACTGGAAGTAACGTCACAGGTGGAGGGGTGGGGGGTGGTTATGTCTATCCTCATATCGTAAATCCCCACTACTAATGTAGATGGAAACAGAAATGTCTTTTTTTTTTGCACTTTTGCTTTTCATCCCATTCGTTCTTCACTCTAAATCCCCCCCCCTTCCGTTTCAGGGGGCAACCGTTAAAACTTGTCTTCCAAAATTGTGTAGGCCTTTTGCCTTTAGCTCTTTATCCACCATTATTCGGCAAAGTTTCCACCACAACTTTTTATTATTTATTAGTTCTTGGCAGGGTTGTGTCGAGTCTAGTGTTAGGTTGGGTGGGAGCGGGGTCTCAGTGCTTGGGTGTGAAGCAGTGCCCCCCCCCACCCTAATTTGTGGCCATGCCCACCCAAAGCTAACAAAGAAAGTTTTCAACAAGTAAATAAGAAAAAACAAATACATATAATACATTAAAAAATAAATAAATACGAAAAGTGTAGGCTGAGGCATACCAGCCTGTTCTTATGAGTCTGATACGTTTTTCTGGCTTGGAAGAATAAATGGGTCTAATAGGTTTGCAATTTTTCATGGCTGTATTACATTTTCCGATCAGATTTCTGTGATATCGCGCAAAGCTTTTATAGAAACCCATCCTGGTTCGTCAGCGCTTGAATCCAGAAAACCTGACTACCTAACCTACGAATTTTAGCTTTGAAATTGAGACCTATTACTACTAACCCACTCAATTATTCAATTCGCGAGCTACGAACAATACAATACAATTGATTCATTAGTTAATTGAGCCCAAAAAGTCCATACACCTATACGCTCACACTATCCTAACTTAAGCTACCTTGACCTAAACCATATCCACACATTCAACCCCCTTAACCCCCGCTGAAGATGGTCCATACACCCACACACACTTGACAAGGCTTGGAGCATAACACTTACAATGTACAATTACCAGCATGCGCACATAGTATATGTTTTAACCGCGATGTTTTAAAACGTACCATAAAATAGCAGTTGATGGAGTAAGACAGCACACCCGTTTGTTCGTAATGAAGTGACGATCCAATATGGCGGCTTTCACGGTTGTAACTTCCGGTTTTCATGCGCCAAAAGTAAGTTAGCATTAGCGGAGAAGGAGTTGCTTTTCCATCCCAACCCATCTACTCCTATGTTGCCACTGTAGTGTAATTTCGCTGTGACGCTCCCGAAACACTACGAAATATCCTATGGCGGCGTTTGAAGCGAAAACGAAAGTGAAATGACGATTGCTTTGGAGATACAAGTTGGTTTATGCCAAGGCCAAGAGAGTGAGTGAGTGATGGTTCACAAGGTTATTTGGCCAGTAGTGGGGGCGGCGAAACGTATGTTAGAAATCTTGACAGCAGTATTACTGAATTTGACGTATTGTATGTACGGGAGCTATAGAGTAAGTAGTACTAAACAATGAGCTGGCAGGGAAGCCACGGACCAACGACGACAAGCCGCAATGGGCAGCTATTCAATAACATCAAATGAATCAAAATCATTGTTGAGCATTTAGCTGACAAAAGAATTCACAAGGAGGAACTGTACATAACATCATTAGGAAAAAAGTAAATAATGCGAAAATATCGCTACTATTTTTTAATGTCACTACACTGCATTATTACAGTATTATGTAGGTGGCAGACATTTACAAAATTAGTAAAAATACTTGTTTTCTCGAAAGGAGAACCGAGTGGGAAAACCTAAACAAAAGGAGGCCGGAAGACAATATTTAACACGAGCATAAACCAGACAGATAATAAATCACGTGGAAGCATACAATGAGAAGCGCCTCGTACGAGTATGAGGGTGCGCAAGCCGCCACTGCTTGCCTTGGAAACACACCTCCCAGTGTTATCGTAAGCGGGAGCATCTGCTTGTGAGCGCGCGAATATAGTTGTTGGTGGCATAGTCATTCGATCCTATTACCTATCCTTCGAAGGTAATAGGATCGACAGACCCTGTTGGTGGTATGAAGCCAGTCACCGCAGGTGCACGAAGGTTCCAGCAAGACTTGTTATGAATAGGCAAAAAAATACCTTGTTTTACAGGATTTTATCACTCAAAAACAACATGCAGGCGAGCAGACTTTATTTTTATTTTTTATACCAATCTTTAGCTTGTTACAGGTAAGAAAAATATTTTTGGGGGTAGGTCGTAGTTTAACGAGATGATAGTTATTTTTAGCCTTTGGTAAAGTACACCTATCGATTTGGGTAGGGGAACTGAGAGAGTAGAACTGCCATCTACCAGTCTGCGTGTTGCATATTACGCTAAATTGTCGGAGATTTCGTGCACCGTTTGTTTCGATGGAGAAGCGAACTTACAAAAAAAAAAAATGACGCGCACGATTTTTGGAGATGTGGGCGCTCCTGTAAAACTAAGTATTTTTTTTTATTTGCCCTGTGGAGTAAAAACGTTAGAAAACCCAACCGTTTTCGCTTCAAACGCCGCCAAAGGATATTTCGTAGTGTTTCGGGAGCGTCACAGGGAAATTACACTACAGTGGCTACTTGTAAAAGTTTCTCTGAGTATATTTTATATAATTTCACGTTCTTTACAGCGAATAAAAATAAATTAGTTATTTCAATGCTTTAATTTCAAGTGCAAAAGTGTTAAATTCAAGTGCAAATCTGTTAAATCCAAAGACAAGACTGTTAATTTGAAATCCACTAACGTTAAACTGAAGTAGAAAAGTGTTAAATCCAAGTACAAAAGTGTCAAATTGACGTGCAAAAGTGTTAAACCAAAGTTCAAAACCTGTAAATTTATTTTAAGTAAAAAACAAAAAAAAAACGTGTTTAGAGAAAATCCGCTGAGGTGGGAGGGAGGGGGCATAGGCTAGCGTGTTTTTAAAGCAATCAGCGTGATTCTAAACCGTTTTCTGCAACTTATAAACGCAGTGTTTTTCAATTTTCGAGTCTTTTTTTTAAACAAGGGCCTCCAGCAGTGGGGGAAGGGAGCTCCCCGGGTTACCGAACGGCCCAATCCGTCACTGTTTTTATCAGACAAAGCCAATCGACTCGTACGGAACAGCAAACAAATTTTAGTTTAAATATTTCCGACTTAGTTTTGCTTTTAATATTATTAGGTTACAAATCTACAGCACAATGCACCACCAAATCAATTACTCCGTGATTGATTCTTTTAAAATTTGATTTCGTAAGAGCGTGATACATTTGTAATTTTTTTTTATTAATAAATAAATTGGCTAAGCGTAATTAACATTTTGAATTTATTTCTCAAGAGCCGTGGTCACACTCTGATACAGTAATATTTGACAACAACCTAACCAAAATTAACAATGCTTTAACAATGATCGTAAAGCATGATCGTGATTCTTTAAAAGTAGGACGATAAGTTGAAATGCATTGATTTCAGTTGGCACTTATCACCACACTTTTAAACAATTGTACATACGAACGCCTGACCGATAAGTCGTTTAGAGCAGTAGTCTGCAACAATAAAAATAAAAAAAAGTAGGGATACAAGGAATAATTGTTGACTCGTTAACATTTCTTTATTGTTCAGTCTATGTCTTGCAGCTGGCGTTTGCTAATTGGCATCGTTCCCTAATTGTTAAAACAATGTAAAACAATTAAAATGATCGTTCAGGGTTCCGTAACTCCGGAATTGCTCGACCAATTGAAAAAGTAGTCTCTGTGAGGATAAAGAAAATTTATGGCTTAGATCATGAAGATTTTAGGTAGGTGCAGTAGTTTTTTTCTGAAACGGTATCACACAACAAGGACAAGACCCTCAACAACAAAAGAAGTAAACAGTTTTCAAATTTACGTGTAGATCCCTACTTTTACTCTTGCACAGAATTGCATAATTTTTGGTATAAATAAACCTTCCATATACCTATCGACTACCTGGCCAAGTTTGGTCGAAACGGAGATATTAATAGTGTTAGTTTTGCTGGAGGGAGGACTTCAATCATATATGATCAGGTACTATTTTTACCCAATTGCACGATCTGAGTTCTCCTTTAACAATGGAATACGACAGGATTGCAACACTGGTTTAGTACTGAGATGCAAAAGGAGGAGTAATATCGGATATCACACCTGCTCCGGATATCACGCCTGCTCCAGATAACACGCATGTCTATGAATTGAAGAATATCACGCTTACTCCAGATTTAAAAAAGAACGTTACAGCCTTGATTAAAATTAGAAAACAAAACGAAATCGTTTGATGCTTAAGGTAAGGTTTAACTGGTCCGAAGTCAAACCAGCAATGAAACACAAATAAAATTTCCTGCAAGGTTTCAGATACTGCAGTCTTGCTGTACTGTTTAATCCACGTGAAACCTTACTGCTGTATTCAAATGTTTTTTTTTTTCTTTTTTGCTTTTGCTGACGGTAGATCAGCTTATGATTGCCTAAAGACGTCGCCGGAAAATGTTTAAAAACTAATCGTCTTAGGGTGCTTAGCACAGCTCTACGGGTAATTCAGGTTTGTGAGAGTCCTTGAAAACCTGGAAATGTCAGGAAAGCAATAATGAAATTCCATGCTGGAAAAGTGCTTGAAAACTTTGAAAAATGATATATTTATCATCAGTAGGGCGATGAACGGAAAGTGCACGAGGTGACTGAAGAGTACAGACAACATTTAGCCAAGAAAGTATGGAGTGTGTAGCCTTAACATTCTTCTTCCTTTGTTAGGGCATGAAAAGTTTTGAAATTTTGGTTATGGCTTTAATTGTATTTACGTGTATAATGGTTGGATACAGCAGTAAGGTTTCACGTGGACTAAACAGTACAGCAACACTGCGGTATCTGAACCATATACAGGAAAGTTTAATTGTGTTCCTTTGCTGTTTTGGAGTAAAAAGGCACAGAAACTGATTATAAAAGTAAAAACCAAGCAGTGCTACAAAACCCACTGGAGGGTGGGTGTATCTCATGGGGTTCCATGTGTTGGTGGATTCCCATTGCTACAATGGATGCTTTTAGTACATACATCAATAAATTGTTGGTCATTGATGCTTCATGGGGTGCCTAAGTAGGGGGGGGGGGGATCCTGGGGGAGGCTTTGGTGGTATTTCATTGGGATCCATGGCTGGTTCAATTTCTAGTACTAGGAATGATCTGTTACCAAAATGCATGCTTTCAGTCCGATTAACAAGAATTTTTCGGAAATCAACCTCATGGAGCGGGGATAGGGGGGAAACGCTGAGGGGCCTTCGACGATATCGCAGAAGTTCCATAGCTAGTTTGATTTCGAATAACATTTCGAAAATAGTCAATTTTCGTCATCAGTTTTACGAATAAAAATTTTAAAACATGGCAAGGCCATTAAGTCATCACATGTTTAAATGCATAACACAATAATTTTAAAAGAATAAAATAATAATAAAAAAACAAAAGGCCGAAAACCGCCACTTCTCCTCTCAAAAGAAGCAGAAAGCAGCGGTCGAAATGAATAAACCGGTCTGCTCCTTGGAAATCCAAGTGCAAGTCAAGGTGTACGCAAATCGGGTCACGTGGTTTCATAGTCGTGGTCCATTCGTAACAGCTACGGGGGTTGCGTAATATGCCTCGAAAATGTATCAAGTTAAGATTTTTTATTACAGGGAAATATTCTTTAATATTTTTTTTCTGGTACTAAATGATTGTGGACCGGGGGTTTATGCGTATGGACTACAAGCGTTTCGATGTTAATACGGGCTATAGGTAAGGACCCCTACTTTCCGCGATTTTGCGATACCGCAATTTTCGCAACTTGTTTACTATAGTAGATTTTGATCCCGTTTTTGAAGAGGGGGGTTGTATGCAGTTCACTGACGCCAAAAAACAAAATTTGCGATCGCAAAAAATGCATTTTCCCGCAAAATTCGCGTAATTTCACCCATCTAAAAATAAAAATTAATTTCCGGCGGAAAAAATATTTATTTATTCCTGAAAACCGTAAATTCTCAGCTCACTATCATCAAACGTAAACGGAGCAGTCGCGCGAGCAAAGGAAAGGTCCAATGCGCATGCGCTACGGCGCGTCGCTTCCATTTCCTGTACCACTTCCGGTCCACTTCCGGGTCGCTTCGCGCTGCTTGTAGTGGTTGTGGAGCGGTCAGCGAGCAGTCAACTAGACGTAATGGCGAATAATCCTTCTCACATCGGGAATAAAACCGCACTAGATCGACTGAAAGAATACAAAGGCCGTTTTTATAGTAGTGATGGACTGCTTTTTTGCAACGTTTGCGAGGTTACGGTGGACCATCGACGGAAATCTACCATCGACGTTCATCTTGGTGGAGTGAAGCACACTGCCCGTGAAAAGCAACAACAGGAACAACGGCAAAGAAACGCCAGCGAAAACACATCGCAAGACAAAGGAAGTAGCGGTAAAAAAAGGCAAGTAACGCTGACTTCTGTTCTGTATGAAAATGTGTCCAAAAAGGCACGTACTGACTTAGCACTGGATATTGTTAAAACGTTCACCTGTGCCGATATTCCGCTAGAAAAGTTGGAAAACCCATATGTGCGAGCTTTTTTGGAGAAGCACGTGGCGAACGGGAGATCGATTCCTTGTGCCGACTATTTACGTCAAAATAAAGTAAAAGACGTCTACGATGAACAAATGCAAGAAATCAAAATGATATTGACGGCTTCTCATTCAATTAGTATAGTTACTGACGAGACAACGGATTGCAAAAACAGGGCTATACTAAACACTATTGCTATACCTATTGTTGGCAAAGTAAGTAATAAACTGCAACCCTATTTAATAGACACCGTTGAACTCACTGCTGGTGTCAGTGGATCAACAGTTGCTGGTGCTGTGCTACGAACTTTGGCTCAAGCTGGAATTCCCTATGAAAAAGTTGTAGGTTTCGTCACGGACAATGTGGCCTACATGGGATGTGCTTTTGAAATTTTACATGCCGTTATTCCTTCAGCCATCCATGTAGGCTGTTGGGCCCACATTTTCAGCTTGGTAGGAGAGCAGTGGAGAAAAGGTTTCCCCGAAGTGGACCAATTTGTGGCTAGTATGAAGAAGCTCTTCAAAACCTCTCGCAAAAAAAAAGCAATTTACCTCGAAGTAGCCAAGAAGGAAGGGATTGATAAACCTAAAGCCCCTCCACAACCTGTTCTAAGCAGATGGAACTCGTGGCTTCTTGCTGTTAAACAACATTCCGAATATTTTGATTGCTATCCTGCTCTGGTTGAAGCTTTAGAAGATGGCCGTGAAAACCAAGCTTTTGAAACCGTCCAGGAATTTGTGGAAACACAATTCAGAGAACTAGCGCTTAAGCTCCAGTTCATAGCTGATTTGTCTGCAAAGATCAGTGATGCAGTGAACTTGATGGAAAGTCGGGATGTGTCTGCTCACACTATTTACAATACAGCAAACAACTTGCTAATTTGGCTGAAATCTTTGGAGGCGAACGATTATGTTCAGAAAACAAGAGAGAAGAAATTCACCAAAGATGCATCAAAACAAATTGGTGACCAGTTTCACAAAGTGATTAAAATGTGCCGTACAAAACTGGAAAACTACATGAATGGCAAGCAGCCAGCAATAGCTTTCCTTAAAGCCGTACGTGTGTTTGATGTTGCCCAGGTAGCAACCATGTCACGAAATATTTTGAGTTACTCGGCCATTCCACAACTTGTAAATCCCAACAACTCATTGAAACTTGAATGGGACATTTATCTAAACAAAGTGGATGAAGGTATAGACGATACTTTCCAGCTGATTCCTTTTTGGCATGGCATGATGAGTCAAACCCCCAAGTTAGCGCCAATAGCTCTCAGCTGTTTGTCAGTGCCATCTTCCTCAGTTGATGTGGAAAGAAGTTTCAGTGTGTTCGACAACATTTTAGACGATAAACGCCAGTATCTAACAACCACAAACCTTAAATATTTAACTGGCATGTACTTTAATGCCAAAGCATTGGCATAAAATGTTCATGTGGTATTGTAATTGTTGGTGTAGGCCTACACTGCTAAGCAACTTTTTTTTTTAAAGTATTGGATACATTGAGCTTATGTCAAAATAGCCTACACGACTAGATCTACCCAAGTGCATTCAAGTGTTACTTTTTTTCTAACATAAATAAGACTGTTTTTAAGTATAATCCATTAGTGATTTTAGGCAGTTTACCGAAAGAAAGTTGTTTCTTGGGTATCGCCTTACTGACTAAAACCTGCTGCACCACCTTCTCCCCCCCCCCCCCAATTTCTTTGTGTGCCGTGTAAAGTGGCTTTTTCAGGAATAATGGAATTTAGCTACTTAAATACTCATTTGAAAAACTAAATTTAATAATCTTTCAAAATTAAATATTCAAAAAGTATGTAGGGAAAATTCGTCTTGCGCTCAAATTCTATTGAGCATTTAACTTTTGAATGTGAGCGTCAGGATGATTTTTCCTGTACATACTTTTGAGAATTTAATTTTGAAAGTTTAGTACCTTAATAAATTGTTTTTTTTTTTAGTTCTCAAAAAAATAAAACGCGTGGAAAAAAACATGTTCGCCTGAGAAACAACTTTCTTTTTTAAACGGCCATATGTATTGCTTTAGGTATATATATTTTTTTAAATAGCCTAAACTTTAGCCTAGCCCTACTGTATGCATTTCAGTAAAACTTTTTTTACAGCTTAAATTCATAGTGAGCTGTACCTAGGCCTCATATTTAAATAGAACTTGGCTACCTGTTAAAAAAATTTTTGTAATTATTTTCAAATAACTTCTTGTTAAAAGTAGATTAGCAAACAAAGTGCAGCCTACAAATCCAGTTTTTTTTTATCCTAATTTGTAAATGAACACAATTTGGCTTAGGTGAAGAGGCCTACATATAGTTTATAGAATAAATCAAATGAAATATGCCAACTATTAAAGTGATATTATTTATTCCACAAGCCTAATCTTTCAATAAAATCAGTTGAATATTATTTTGTGTCCGAAGACTGAATTAAAAAAAAATTAAAACTGTCTCGCTCCATCATTGGAAAATATTATACAGAAGACACTCAGTCTTGCTGTCGTCATTCTACAGGCACTCCTGGTCACATTCTTGCTCTTTGACAGAGTTTGAGCCTTGCAAAGAGCAAGAACATGACCTGGATCCTAATTTAATCTTTGGAGTGCCTGATGATGCCTGTAGCATTGGTGTCGAAAATCTTCTGTACGAAATTATGTGATGATGGAGGGAGGTAGTTTTTAAAATTTTCAAGTGTTTCAATAGTACTGGTACTGTAAGTTTTCCGAAATCTTCAAAACTTGAATTTGTCGCAAAATTTTCCCGCAATATTTGCGATTTCCCCCGCAATATTCAGTAATTATCGCCACACATTTCCTCGCAAGATTCCGCTGACAAAAATCGCGGAAAGTAAGGGTCCTTAGCTATAGGGTGTTTTTCTGGAAACAAGATTTGAACCTTCTCCAAGGCGGAGGTGTGGCTTGTTGCGAATTTATCAGGTGACGTGCCTGATGAAAGGCAGTGTTGCACTAATAAACTGGTTTCGACTCCTAATTTAAAGTTAGATTTGTGGGATGCCATGCATTCCTTCAATTTTTGTAGGGATTGGCCTGCATATGTAGCTGTGCAAGTGGGTTCCTCACAGGGGATCGTATGTATACAGTATTGCTTGTGGAAAGTGCGTCATCTGCTTTCTTATTGTTTACATTTTTGAGTTGCATAGTCAGCTGCTTAATATTTTGATGCCTGTTTGAGAAAAGTCGAATTTTATTGATGCCGAGTTTCTTCTTAAGGGCCTCAGTGATGGCTTAAAAATTAGGCAGAGCTATGAAATTGGTTGGGGGAGGGAGGGGGATTGTTTTGATTTCAACGCTTTAGTAATGAGTTTGTTGACATATCCAAGTGGAAATCCATTATCTACATATGTTTGCAAGAAGTATTAGAATTCGTTCTGTAGTAGGTCAGTATTACTTGTATGGGAGGCAACACTTTTACCTACGTTAATCATGACATTACTTTTATAATGGGCATCAACGTGGGAGTTGAAATGCAGGGTGCGAGTAGACTGCATGTTTTTTCTGCAGTGTGTTAATTCTACAAGGGCATTTTGTCTAACAATTATATTTACATCCTGAAATGGGATGGCGTTGTTTTTTGAGGATTCCATAGTAAAATTGAGTGATGGTGTAATGCTGTTGAGAAACTCAAGGACGATTACCTTAAGCTGAGTTGGTAAGAGTGACACACTACTGTCTATCGCTTGTAATATTTAATTTGTGAGAATTTTTTGACCAGTTTATTGTCGACTTCATTCATGACTATGTCGCAGAAAAAAAATATTGAGAGGGGGCTTACCGTTACTTTTTTTGATTTGTTGATAATATTTGCCTTCGTACTCAAAGAATGTGGTCTCAAAAATACCTTTGAGTGCACTAATGAAAGTTTCAACATCCCACCCAAGTTTGAGGAACGAAGTGGAACGAAGTTCTTCTCTTAATTTCCGAGAGATTTCCGAAATGATCAGATCTGGATCCAATGATAGCAACATTTTTTCGACAGCAAAGGAAACAAATTCAAACCCTGGGGTTACATCATACCCTTCCAGGTCGTGAGCAATTTGGAGAGCATTTGGGGTGATATGACGCCCTTCTTCAAGTTCTTTGAGCATAGGTTGCAATGCAGGCAAATTCAATATTAGGGTAGCCTTCCTACTCGTAATGATCCTCACAGGAAAACTCGATTTGTGGGTTTTAATCTAGGGAAAAATACAAGGGGGCGATGGTCGGCTTTCAAATATTTTTCGAAAAATTCCGAGGTAATTTTTTCTTAAGCATTATATTTGCTCAATGGATTGTGGGGGATCATTTTGTAAAAGGGGTCATTTTTGAGTTCGTTAAGTATGTAAGATTTGAGTTTTGCTGTTTTAAGAATGACAGTAGCATTGCGTTTGTCTCTTTGCAAATGGTTATGGATGTGTCTGATTTGAGGGTGTGGATGGCAGTAATTTCATTAAGAGAAAGGTTTGGGAATAAATGCTATCGAGAATTACGCCATGCAGAGAGTGCAGCTCCGCGAACTTCGGAACGATTCGGGACAAAAGAAAGACCCGCTTCAAGTTTAGCACAAAAAGTAGGAACAAGATTACAAGGTTTTGGTGTGGGAACAAATTTCAGATCCATTTTAAGCAGGTTAATTAGTGTTGGTGGATCAAATGGTCCAATGGTTTTTTTTGAAAGATTGTGGCCAAACGTTCGTGGGGAATGACTGATTGATGACTGAATGACTGATGACTGAATGACTGATGTACTGATTGAGGTGGGGGTGGGGGAGCGACATGAGCTGGGGGAGAGGGAGGAGGACCAGACAATTTTTTTTTCAAACGCTGCTGCAAAGTGAGCAAAGTTTGCAGCTGAGTTTGAAGTACTTTATGAAAATGGTTGGTGGCTATGGCAGAAAACTCCCGTAAGGCTGCAAGAAAATGCTGAATGAGCGCAGGTAGTTGTGAATGAAATAACCGCAGGAACTTATTATGGTGAGTATTTATGAGCAGGTCTGCATAGTGCTAGGTAAGAATTGCACGAATGTTGAGTGCTTGGGCTTTAAGAAAAATACGTTTAGCAGAGAATTCGTGTAAACCTGCTTCTTTTTAAAAAGTGAGGGTGAGACCACACCGTGTAACAAACATGATTTTTAAAACTTAATATTTTCAACTAGGTTGATTAACCTGCAACATTCTTTAGTGAAAAAAAATAATTACCCTGGAATTTTTCGAAAAATATTTGAAAGCCAACCATCACCCCCCCCCCCTGTATTTTTCCACAGATTAAAACCCACAAATCAAGTTTTCCTCTGAGGATCATTACGAGTGGGAAGCTCTCACCCAAGCGTGCATACTTAAACCTATTCTTAAAGAACTTGCAGATGGGCATCATATCACCTCAAATTGTTCACAACCTGGAAGTGTATCAACTCCCAGGGTTTGAATTTGTTTCCTTTGATGTCGAAAAAATGTTGACATCTTTGGATCCAGAACTGATCATTTCGGAAATTTCTCGGAAATTAAAAGATGAACTCCCTCGTTCCTGAAACTTGGGTGGGATGTTAAAACTTTCATTAGTGCACTTAAAGGCATTTTTGAGACCAAATTCTTGAGTATGAAGGCAAATATTATCAACAAATCAATGGCGTCCCAATAGGAAGCCCCCACTCAACATTTTTCTCCGACATAGTGATGAATGAAGTCGACAATACACTGATCAAAAAATTCCCACAAAGTAAATATTACAACCAATACATAGACAATAGTTTGGCACTCTTATCAACTCAGCTTAAGATAATCGTCCTCGAGTTTCTCAACAGCATTACACCATCACTCAATTTTATTATGGAATCTTAAAAAAACAACGCCAGCACATTTCTGGGTGTAAATATAATTGTGAATCAAAATAGCGTTGTAGAATTCACATACTACAGCAAAACATGCAGCCTACTCGTACCGTGCATTTTAACTCCTACATTGATGCCCATTATAAAAGTAATGTCGTGATTAACGTAGTTAAACGTGTTGTCTCCCGTACAAGTAATAGTGACCTACTACAGCACTAATTCCAATGCATCTTGCAAGAATATGTACACAATGGATTGCCACTAAGATATGTCAACAAACTAATGACTAAAGCGTTGAAACCAAAACAAGTCTCCCGGCCTCCCTCCCCCAACCAATTTCATAGCTCTGCCTAATTTTCAAGCCATCATTTGAGGCACTAACAACAACAACTATAACATCAATAACATTCGACTTTTCTCAAACAGGCATCAAAATATTAAGCAGCTGACCATGCACCTCAAAAATGTAAACAATAAGAAAGCAGATCACGCACTTTCGACACGCAATACGATCCCCTGTGAGGAACCCACTTGCACAGCTACATATGCAGGCCAATCCCTACAAAAATTGAAGGAACGCATGGCATCACACAAATCTAACTTTAAATTAAGAGTCGAAACCAGTTCATTAGTGCAACACTTTCTTTCAACAGGCACGTCACCTGATAAATTGGCAACGGGCCACACCTCCGCCTTGGACAAGGTCCAAATTTTGTTTCCAGAAAAACACACTAGAGCACGTATTAATCTCGAAACGCTTGTGATCCATACGCATAAACCTCCGTCCGCAATCAGTTAGTACCAGACAATAAATATCTTTAAGAATATTTCCCTGTCATAAAAAAGTCTTATACTTGATACATTTTCGAGGCATACTATACAACCCCCGTAGCTTTTACGATGGACCACGCCTATGAAACCACGTGACCCGATTTGCATATACCTTGTCTTGTAACTTGGATTTCCAAGGAGCATGTCGGGTATTTCATTTCGACCGCCGTTTTCTGCCTCTTTTGAAGGCGAAATGGTGGTTTTCGGCTTTTTATTTTTTTATTATTTTATTCTTTTAAAATTATTGTGTTATGCTTTTAATTCATAAACCTGATGCCGAAATATTTTCGAAACGTTAATGTTCGTCTTTTTATTTTTTAGCACTGCTTGGTTTTTACTTTTTTAACGTTTGCTGTTTTGACTTTGGTCCAGCTAAACCTTACCGTAAGCATCAAATGAGTTTTTTTTTCTAATTCGTGCTACGCTGGCATACTATGCAGTTTATATTAGCTTGTTTTCATGTTTTATATCTTTATTAATTACGGTTTGCACAAACCAATGGAAACAAGCTCTTTAATCTGCAGTGTACGTCTTTCAGCTGGCGTTTGCTGATTGGCATTGTTCAATAAAAACAATGTTTGAAACAATGTAAAACAATCTATCTGGACGTGTAGAGCTACCTAACCCCTGAACCACTTGACCAATTAAAAAAGGCCTTATGGAAAAGGCACATCTGTAGAGCAAAACCTGTAAAATGAGCTAAGAATCAGCTTATAGGACAAATAGTTTGTTCTGTAGAGAGTATAGCGGAAAAATGTCTAGCCAAGAACAAGAACGCAAAAATGAAAATCACTATTCCAGCTCAACTCCAGATCTCCGATTTGTCAAGTCGGAAATTAATACAAGTTCGGACACATGTTCACCAAGTCCAATAAAGCTTGTATACTAAATTTGAGTGGAAAATTTTTAAAGACAGCAGAAAAATTAAGCATCGAAATTTCGGCTTTAACATGGGAAGTTTAGGTCAAACCTTACAGTAAATGCTATCGTCCTACTGCCTTTACTAATATAGAACAGATCTGTGAAAAGTATTAAAAATATGAACGTCATTGAAAAAGTTACGTACTATTGTTTTATTAAATTATAAATTTTCATCCGTGTACGTATTAGGTTCCGGGTACGCATTAGGTTCTGCTAAAAATTATCATGATGCGTATGTGTCTGCTTGTCCAATAGATGAAATGAAGTTACAGTACTAAAATGTAAATATGTATAAGCAAGGAATGGCCTATTTCTGATTTTTGCCTGTTTTCCTCATCAGTCTAATTAGTGATTAGATAGCTCTCACCCTACCCAACTCCCATTGTTCGCTCCTACGCTCTTCTTCTTCCCACCAACTCTGCAAAAATTGTAGCAAAGCCTAATCCTAGCCATTCTGTCACAACCGTCTGTCATATTTTACTTTATTTTTAACTTATTTTTTAAGAGTGTAGCTTTGAAATTTAAATTAAATCTAAACCAAAATTTTTATACATCTAGTATACGTTTATTTATCAATAATCGAGTACATTTGGCTCTCCGTCCTATAATTAATTACACGTTTATTGTATTACCCCATCACCATTCTAGATTCCGAAAGCATCCGTCAAAGCACAACGAATAGGTCTGACCAGTAAGTCGATTCTTACTCGATTTCGAAGTGCTCACCGCCGTAAACAGTATTGAGGCACTTCGGAAGCGATTTACAATCCATAAATACGAGCACAGAGAACCCTTCACCAAACAAGGAATAACAATGTTGTCAACAATGACGTTTTCGTCGCATTGTTGACCTATTAGCAAAACATTTGTACATTTCGCTTGCCTTACTTATTTTTCTTAAAGAAATTAATATTGGAGAAGGCTACCGTATTCTTTTAAAATCAAAACTTCTAAACTAAAAAATAAAAGAAATACTTGACATGCAGTGTGACACTCAAACAAAGAGCTTGCTTGAAGTCGCACATTACCCTGACAGACAACGAAAGGCCTGCTCGTAGCTGTAAGTCAAAACACGGAGTATGCCCCGTTCACTCATAGCAGGTCGGCTTTCTGCCAAGGTTAAAGGTTGGAGTTGTTTGCACCGCCCCCCAAACTGACCCCAATGAAAGCATTGGTTCCCAGTCAAGTGAACGTCATTATTTGTTGTGTGCGTGCTGTATCATTGTTGTCGGACTGAAATCGTGAAATTGGGTGATAAATCTAGATACACGCTAGTGTGTCGCACCAAGTTAGGCAACAAAGATCACAACAAACATCACATCAACTCAATTGTCGAGGTTGTAAACCATTGTAGCGCGACGCCATAGCGTCAGTGTTTTATATCTTGAAGCATAGTTGGGCACATTTCAGGTACTTGGAGAAGAATAATCATGCAGTACAAAAGCTTAAATTGTATTGAAATCGAGAGCAATGACCCACCTGACAAAAATTAACTCATGTAGGAATTGCTAAGCTGCTTTCAATGCAAAATCTGACCCTCAATAACGTTGAAAGTGTGTTACTAGATAGCTAGCTCCGCTCATCCCCATGGGGTGATTATTCATCGACACCGAGATAACGGGAAGGCTTCGAGCTATGAAATTGGATGAATGGGAGCAGTACAATACGAACTGCGTACCTTTTATGGTTTAAGCCTGGGGGCGTAACGGGGATGGCGTGGGAGGGCGCGTAAGTACGAAAATATTGTTATAACCATTGTTAGTATTGTCGGCATCGTCTCTCATTGGGCGGCCAAAGTTCGGACAATGACAACGTGTATACTAACGTGCGTGCCTAGACACACACTAAAATCAGTGTATCACGATAAATCTAAACAACGTTGCCAAAGAAATTGTATTCACGTCCAGTTCACGAAAAATAAACCAACTGTAAAAACAAAGCAAAATACACAAAACAAAAACTAGTAAAGCGGCCACTAAGTTAAGAGTGGTTCGGCCCTTCAAAGGAGTGATATCAACACACCAAAACTAACTAAATAAAACAAATTACAAAAAAAAATTAAAACCAAACCAAAATCCTATAAAGAGGTGACTTAGTTGAGAATGGTTCGGCCTATAGGCAAAAGGTAGTAGCAAAGTGTTAAAAACTAATTTCTTGTTGACGTGGCACTTTATTACAAATCTGCAGGGTAGTGGAGTTAAGTAAATACACAATTTAAAAAAATAGTGATATCATATCAAAAACCAAAACTGGTAAAAGGGGCCGCCAAGTTCCGAATGGTTCGGCCCTTCAAAGGAGTGATGTCAACATACCAAAACATTCGCCAACTTAAAAGCACCGAATAATACTTTGGTCGTTAAATGAAAACTTGAACATTTCTACCAAAAGTAGCAATGTTCTAGTTTTTATTTGACTTTCGAATATTAAGCGGTGCGATTAACTTGGCGAATGTTTTGGTGTGTTGGTATCACTCCTTTGAAGGGCCGAACAATTCGGAACTTGGCGGCCCCTTTTACCAGTTTTGGTTTTTAATATAATTTATTACCCGCTTTCCTCAGAGAGATTCAACAAGCTTGAGGTGTGCGCAGACAACACATACTTCGTTGGCTGCTTTTCACGGAGGTTGGGTGGGCTTGGGAGAAGAGTGGGGAAGGGGAGAAAAAGAAAAAAATATTTCACCTAAGGTGTAATATCAGCTTAGTCTCACCAAATCCGTGAAAAGGAGGGCGCGAATTGTCTGAGAAATTATGCAACGCAAAAAAGCGATATACAGGGTGAGTCAAAAGTATCGACCCAGTGCATTTGGCAGCCTCATTGGCAGCCTCATTTGGCAGCCATCAAACAACCATCTCCCGTTGGTCACCACGAAGGGGGGCCACGTTTTGAGTTCATCCAGGGGTGCTCCCCACCCTGCCCCCCTTAAATACGTTTTCCACTTCTGGTTCCTTTAGGACTAGGCATTGGTCTCAATTTGTGATATGTGCGGTGAATGCAGAAAACAGCATGTGAATCGGTCCGCAACAGCACGAGCTATAACGCAAGCACATTAGTACAAATGCTGGCTTTGTTACATAAAATAATATCCAGAGCAGTTGTGTGAATTGGTTTATTGTATGTAATAATTACAGTCTGGAACAGCAAACGTACCGAAATTGATAAGGATTCGGCTAGCACAGGTTTGTAGTACATGTAACAAACTGGTGTTCGACCTTGAACCGCATGTCGAGATTCGAACACATGCGTCAACAAATGTGCTGTCTGCCGTACAAACATACTGTCTACGTCAACTAGTGAGTGGGACCTCTCTTCCCGGGAATCAGTGAGTAAGAAATACGTCCTTTTGAGGACACTTAGGCCACCAAGTATTGAGATCAAGCAGGGTTGCCCCCTATCCTGCCACCCTTAAATTTCCACTTTCGGTTCGTTAAGGTCGAATGCCAGTGTGCTACGTGTTACAAACATCTGCACAAGCATGCACTAGCCGAACCCTTATCCGTATCGTTACGTTTGCTATTCCCTACCGTAATTGTTGCATGCAATCAACCAATTCACACAACTAACTGCTCTTGATATTATTTTATTTGTAACGGCGGACGCTACGACGGCTGAGGTGCTTGTAACGCCCCGGTTTCCTTGGTTGACACGGAGTTTCAGCTTAAGGTTTAGCGGTTATTATATCGACTTTTACGGCATAAGCACAGTTTGGGCTACTGTCCCAGCATGGGGAATGAAGCGTCGGGTCCTAATTAAAGGGGGCTAACTTTTAACACTACTGGTAATCACTGCCACCAATGGTGGAATTTAACTGTTTAACGGAGGATAAAAGCTAAATATGGGCTACATATTTATTTTACACTCAAACAATTAATCGGCTAGCAAACGAACTGAAGTTTAAAACTCCTGGTTTTATTTTAAGTTATATGAAAAGAACACTTTACATTAGCATTTACTAGAACAGCTTTTGAATTAAAAAGCAACAAGTTGAATTTACAGTTTAGTAATTCATAAATCAGACAAAACTGACGCATTGTTTCACGTTTGTTTATGTGCGTTTAGTTCTGTGAAATGCCCTTTTCGTTTTCCCTCTTATTTTTCTGGGGAAAGCATTGGAAAACTGGTCGTGGCCGACAGCGTTAAGTGCTTTGATGTTCTTTTACTCCTGACTTAGCCGTATTGGTCCGTCCTTGTGGCAATACAGGGCTGTGCCCTGGGGCTGATAACCCTATTGAGTTTTGCTTTTAATTCCGAAGTACAATTGTTTCGTAATAAGTATTGCTTTGTTTTGTCAACAATGATGTGTAGTGACATTGTTTGTTCTTCTTCTTCTCCGGGTTACCACGGAATAACGATGTGTTTGTTTTTTTTCCCACGTTTTTTATCCTGCTGTAAACTTGCGACCATGCGGGTCGTTTTTCTGTTGTGCTCCCGTCGATGATCCTTTTATCTGACCTTGGGCCGACCATGGGGATTGCTGGAAGCTGTTTGAGATGTGTAATGTAAAGTGGATTATTGTGTTCGAAGACAAAATTGTCGGACTGAGAGACGAAAGCCAGAAAGAGTAAGTCCGTTCCATTATCTATTTAAATCACCTTGAAGTCCTCAGAAAGCGTTATGTAATTTTCTTACTGAAACATTTCTTACCATTTAACTAAAGAACTCAGGACTATGAACTGTGAAGCGCGATTTTGTGGCCTTCGTTTTCTTTTTTGTGGCGGCCCGTGGTCAGTGAGTCTTATCCATCCTTTTCACATGTGAAAATTGCTGATATTTCTCCCTCCTCTCCCCCCCCCCCCCCATGTCTTTTTGTTTGCACAGTAAACTGAATGAGTGAACTTTACGTATTTTCTCGTTTCTTTCGGACTTCACCCAAAATATTACGGTTCACGGCCTCGAAAGATGTACTGGTGGGGGTTTAGGGGCGCGGCCCACACTAACTCTCGCTAGGATGTCTTTCACTGTGACACTGATGTACCCGAAAAATATCCGATAGTACATTGTGAAATTTTGAAATATGAAACTGTGCCGCCGTGTTTTGTGGAAGTTTGTCTGCGCCAACTCAGACATTAGTTTTTTCGTAGCCTCAGGTTACCTCACCACCCAATGATTTGTAGACGGACGTATTATCCCTCTGAGTTAAAATACTAGGTAATTATCTAGATTAGGGGCACCACGCCAAATCACTTAATTTTTGTACTAACCGACGCTACTCTTCATCCTAACACCATTTCGCATCACAAAATCCGGGGGAAACGTCTATAAAGTTCTCAAAAAATTATTTAAAAGACGTAAAATGCTATAGTTACAGACACGCTAAAGCTACGGCGGTGGCAGCCATACTGTGAAGTGTTTGATTCGGAAAACAAGGCAGCCAGAAAACCCGATTTTCACAACAACAAACATTGCGGAAATTTTTCTTTCATTGTTTTGGTATTGCCAGTTTCGTGTGGTTTTGTTGTTATTGTCAGTTGGTTAGGTTATGTAGGTTAGGTTAGGTTGGTTAGGTTGTTAGGTTAAGTTTGGTTACGTTACGTTTCCGTAAAATTTTAGTGAGGTGCAAATTGTGTTTTCTGGCTACCCTTCTTCCCTCACGATATGGCTGTCGCCGCCGCTGCTTTAACACTTATGTGACTAGCATTTTCCGTCTTTTGAAATTTTTTTTTACAACTTTACACCCTCTTCCCCCGGGTTTTATGATGCAAAATGGTGTTAGGATGAAGACTAGCGTCGGTTAGTACAAAAATTAAGTGATTTGGCGTGGTGCCTCTAATCTAGATAATTACCAAATACTACAGTTTTTTTTTCCTAGAAGCCGATTTACGCAACGTTGTGCGTTTTCCTGTTGTGTATTTTTGAGCACTGTCACGTTTTTCTGCTCCTGCCCATAATTATTTATTCCATTGCTAAACGTCATGATCTTACCAGTTACTCTCGAAAGACCTTGTGTAAAGACCTTGTGTAAACCTTGTGCACTGGTTTACTGGTTTTATCTGCAATACTTCTAATTTTGCATTACCCCAACAAAATTTGAGTCTATGAAGTCATGTACGGTTTTGCAGTTTCTTTTTCCTCGAGTCACGTGTTGTTTACGTTTGACCCTTTTTTTTTTTATAAAATCTTTGTTGCCAAATGTTTTTGAACTGTTTTTAGAACTGTTTAGCCCACGCCAAACCGTCGACGTGTTTTTCCCTTGTTTTTTGGCCTACGAAATGTACATTACCTCTTTTTCTTTGACCTGAGCGAAATCCGATACCAATCACATGCATTTGTATATTTACATTTATATTTATATTTGCATTTGTATGCTTACTTAAATTTGGATGAACTTGTTTCTGCTCACGCCTAAGTTGTTGCGATTTTCCACGAGATTGTGTGCACTGCATGTTTTGACGTACATGACCGATTTACAACATGTCTATTTTTTCTATGCCTTTTTGTGAACATTAGCCAATTAATTTGGAAGCTATTACTGAACTGTATTTCTGAACTGTGTATTTGGTACTGACGTTTTTTTGCTCTACACCTGAATGAGGCGGTTTTTTTTTTACACATGCTTAATACCGCTGCGTTGTTTATTTTTGATTTCATCACTCGGTTGTACATGCTACACGTGTTTTCGCTACGTACTGTTCCTGTGGGTAGGCATATTCATTAACGAGAATGACTCTTCGCATCTTTGTTGACAACATTTAATGCTTTGTCTATTTTTACCTGGTTTTTCCTTTTATGCCAATTAATCATGTCATATAATTGGTTTCAAAACGCTTCACACCCATCTCTTGTACAATGTGTTTCTCAGGCCAAGTATAAAGGTATACCTCATTTAACAGGATAATTACGAGATTTGGTCCATGCACCTGGAGTGTGTGGCCCGTACTGAAGAATGGTTGGTACCTGTCCTTCAAGGGGCTAGGCCAGCTGATGATCCGGAAGTGGCAGCTGTATGGGACGTGAAGAACAATGCTTGTCTAGCTTTTTTATTTAAAACTATCTCACCCCATCTTCTCCTTCAGTTCAGGGGTATATGCTCGGCACGGACTGTGTGGGACCAGATAACAACGTCTTATGGAACGTGAAGCCAGGCCATGGTGACGCATTTATTTATGCAATTGACTCGGGTTCCTATTTTACCGACTGAGACACGGACTTCTTATGTCACTAAGGTTAGAGGTCTCTACCGATGCTGTATTGCGGCCGGCAGGAATGTCGAAGAGGCGGAAGTTTGTCTCTACCTTTTACAGGGTTTGCCGTTTGCACATCTGCAAACTATTATCGAGATTCTTCGGAACACTCGGGCTCTCTTGACTCTCGACAACGTCCAGTTGTCTTTGATTCGAACACACCAGCAATATTTGAATTCTACGTCTTCAGTGTCTGAATTTCCTCATAATTAGCCTGCTTCATCCGATGTGGCCTCGCCCAGACTGTTGATGTCTGTAACCAGCGTCCAGCCCCAAGTTCCGTCAACACAGCGCCTAACCAAGTTGTGTCATAGGTGTGGATCTTCTTCACACTTAGTTGCCTCCTGTGATCGACGATCCCCTCCCGCTGGGAGTCCGCAGTTCTGTCGATGTTGTGGCGGGAAAGGTCATCAGGCCAGAATTTGTTCCTCTGCTAGAGGCTATGCCGCAGCCGTAGGCCAGGATGGTCCCACTTGCCCTCCGTCCCAGGGAAGCCGACCTCAGCGACTGCCCCGACAGCGCGTTCCTCAAGCGCAGTCCTTAAGTGGTGCCTATGTTTTTTCAATTTCTACAGCCCGTCAAGATGATGTTGCCGATGACGATATTTATGCGTACGGCCTGACTTTGGACAATGATTTCTCTGATGCAGCTGGCTTTACGGTGTGCGATCCTGTACCTCATGTTCCCGATTTTCTTGTGCCCACTGCTGTGAATGTGATGAAGTTTGGGATAGACACTAGACAGTCTAGGGATGGGTCGGTTTCATTTTTTTGACTTCGGTTCCGGTTTCGGTTTTTACGCCCACAAAACAGCGGTTTCGGTTTCGGTATCGGTTTTTGCCACCATTCTCCCCAACCAGCTATTTTTCTAGATTTTTTTTCTTGTAACTGAAGTATTACTAGCTTCTAACTCCTGCTTTCACTTTCAGCAGCGTAATACACCATGGTCCTAGATGTGGCATTATTTTCCTCTGCTATGTTTTAACGATTAGGAGCTTTGTTGTCATTTATACTTAGAAAGTGCAAATTTTTTTTAAATTAGAAAATCAAATCAATTTTTTATTTTTTGAACACCGTACGAAACACCGACACAAAATCCAAATCGGTTTCGGTTTCGGTTTTCAGTAAAAACCGAAATTCGGTTTCGGTTTCGGTTACCGACCCATCCCTGAGACAGTCATGCCTCAGTCACAGTGTTCCGTGACTGCGGTAAACACATTAATAGAGATAATTGTAGAGTTGTAAGAGTTAAGCTCGCTGCCGACGGAACTTTCGTTGTAGGCCGGCTCGTGGGCCCAATGTTGATAATGGGTATTAACAAGGAAGGAACAACCCTTCGGCGTTCCAATCGTCCTTGATAATGTGGTGGAGATCCCTCGAGCCACCAACAACTTAATTTCCACCTCCCGCTTGATTCAGTCTGGTTTCAACGGGAATATGCGACTTAACGGAATTTATTTCCGTCAGCGTCAAAGGCCTTACAGGTTGAGTCTTTTTGCTGAGCGTGTAAACCACCTGCATGATGCTTATGACATTGTACTCCCTTCCAACTTTGTACCCGAACCTAACTGTATGCCTCATTTGCCTTGAATACCTCTGCCCTCAACACTTTCTTACCTCCAGTTTGTTTTCCTTCCACCACTCAACCGTGTGACCTCTCTCCTCTCGAGGCTCTTGCTGATTTTGATGCGATGACTCAACCTGTGGCCAGTTTTCCTTTGTGCCCTGACGCTCCTGATTTTGTAAGCTTACCTGTTGATTGTTTCACCTGTTAACTTGCAAGCTGTGAATTCTGTTTTGTCTTCTTCGCTTGGTCCCCCCGCTAGTCATGTTCAGGAATGTTTACCAGGGCGAGATTTTTGTAATTTAGTGGGGGGGGGGGGTGAATGTTTGAAAGAGTCTCAGTCTTTAGAAGTGGACCCTTCTCCTGCTGTCTTTTTAGGTTTAAGAGATGCGCATATTGTGCATTCATGTGTGTATGACCCCAGTTTGTCTAACATGGACTGTGACCCTTACACTCTCTTACCCGCGGCGATAACTCCTACTTCCTGTGTTTTCGCCTATCATTGCTGAGGTCTCGATAGACATAAATACCCTTCATCAGAGGCTTGGGCACGTTTCCTATCATAGGGTACTTAAAATGCTAAAGATGGGAGTGTATAAGTCTACCAAGGTTACCGGTACACCCGTCAGTCTGCCACATGTGTATGACGGGCAAGTTTAAGCGATTGCCTCACAAACCCGTGGGGAAAATCAATGTGATTAACAATCTTGATTTGTGGTAGGCGGATCTTGGTGGTCCTGTGGTGTTTCCCTGGATCAGCACAAATATGTCTGCGTAATAATTGACGCCTGCTTGCGACGGATTTTTACGCATTTGTTGCGAGAGAAATCGGAAGCTGCCCGAGTCATTATTGATGAGATTCGCCGCCAACAGACTAGGACAAGACGAAAGCTCGACAAGCTGCTTACAGATCGAGGCGGTGAATTTTGCTCAATGGTTCTCGCCGACTTTTTGTCCGAAAACGGGACTGAACACATGCACAGTACGGTATACGTGCCCCAGAACAACTTTGTCGCCGAGAGAAGCATGTATACACTGAAGGAATTTGGTCAGTGTTTGTTGGAGGGGGCGAACCTCCCATTTGATTTTTGGGGGCATGCCATCCTTCACGCCTCGCACTTACATAACTTGATGGGCAGCTGTGTTCTGCCCAAACGTTTGTCGCCCTACAAGGTTTGGGGTTTACCCAAACCGTCTGTCTCGTCTTTGCGACTCTTTCGCTGTCTGTTGTATGCCTTTGTCCACCCGCCACAGCGCCAGCATAGGTATGCTCCGACGGCCAGAGCTGGGGTCTATGTAGGTTTTGCACCTGGGGAACGGGCTCGTAAAGTGTTTGACCCGTCCACAGGCAAAGTTTTTGTGGCTTATGATGTGAGATTTGTTGAAGCAGTTAATGGGAATGACTATTTTGGGGGACAGAGATACCCAGGTAGGAGCAGTAGCAATATTCATGACCTTTGTCCTTATTATCCCGATAGTTCAGATGAAGATGACACTAGTGCGTCGGTCCCTAGTGTCCTACCACGAGGGGGAGGTGATCCTCCTCCTCCTCAGCATCCAAGATCGCCTTCTCCTCCGAGGGAGTGTGGGGAAGGAACTCCCCCTTTTCTGCAATCTCCCTCAAGTCCTTCATCTCCGGAAAGGACCCCATCACACTCTTCGAACAGCCCTCCACAACCTCCGCTTAGTCCGCTCGCAAGCAGTGACTCGGACGTCGACGTTGTGGAACGTACCCAAGTTCGTAAACCTAAGCATAAGAAGGTTAAGAAGCGTAATGTATACGCTGGTAATGGTCCACTGTTAAGAATGTTGCAAAGGCAGTCCCACCGTTTGCAGGGTTTGCTGCCTGAAGGTAGCTAGGTTTGAGCTGGAGTTGTTACTGTTGAGTGTTTTTTTGAATATGGTGTACTGATATTACATGCAACTTTCTTTATATTTCTTGTCATTGTGTACTAACTAACTTTAAGCATCATAACTTTTTTAGTTTCCTAAGATATGTACGTTTTTTCTTTCGGAACTGTTTCCGGTTATTAGAAGGATTCGATCACTTATGAACTAACGGAATGAAAGAATTGAACTAACATGAATACTGTGCATTCTCTCCTCTTGTTTTTTTTTTGCTTGGTAAACTGCGGACATTATGCCGGTACTTGTATTTATTGTCCAGCTTTGAATTATGTAGATAATGTTTCTTGCATTGTGTTTTTTTCTTTACCCCTTGTTGGATGTGATATCTTACCTTTGTGCAATTTATCTGAGACGAGTGAACGGAAGCCACCCTCTGCTGACCAGTGAACTAAGGTTAGGGGCAGGGGGGTCATTCGAGTGAAAACTATAAGTGATTTCAGAGGGGGTGTGACGCATTGTTTCACCCGTTTGTTTATGCGCGTTTAATTCTGTGAAATGCCCTTTTCGTTTTCCCTCTTATTTTTCTGGGGAAAGCATTGGAAAGCTGGTCGTGGCCGACGGCATTAAGTGCTTTGATGTTCTTTTACACCTGACTTATCCGTGTTGGTCCGTGATTACCTTATGGCAATCCCTGGGGCTGATGACCCTGTTGAGTTTTGCTTTTAATTCCGAAATACAATTGTTTCGTAATAAGTATTGCTTTGTTTTGTCAACAATGATGTGTAGTGACATTGTTTGTTCTTATTCTTCTCCGGGTTACCACGGAATAACGATGTGTTTGTTTTTTTTCTGTCTTTTTTCCCACGTTTTTTATCCTGCTGTAAACTTGTGACCATGCGGGTCTTTTTTCTGTTGTGCTCCCGTCGATGATCCTTTTATCTGACCTTGGGCCGACCATGGGGATTGCTGGAAGCTGTTTGAGATGTGTAATGTAAAGTGGATTATTGTGTTCGAAGACAAAATTGTCGGACTGAGAGACGAAAGCCAGAAAGAGTAAGTCCGCTCCATTATCTATTTAATTCACCTTGAAGCCCTCAGAAAGCGTTGTGTGAAACATTTTTTACCGTTTAACTAAAGAACTCTGGACTATGAACTGTGAAGCGCAATTTTGTGGCCTTCGTTTCTTTTTTGTGGTGGCATATGGTCAGTGAGTTTTATCCATCCTTTACACATGTGAAAATTGCTGATATTCCCCCCCCCACCCACCCCATGTCTTTTTGTTTGCAAGTAAACTGAATGAGTGAACTTTACGTATTTTCTCGTTTCTTTCGGACTTCACCCAAAATATTATGGTTCACGGCCTCAAAAAATGTACTGGTGGGGGTTTGGGGGCGCGGCCCACACTAACTCTCGCTAGGATGTCTTTCAAAAACCACACTTGTGTTTTGAATAAACAATCAAATTTTTAAGTAGAAAAAGTAATACTGATTGCTCCCGAAGACACCCGCAAGACTGAACAGCCTCAGCTGGTTACAGTCTATCTGACAATGTTTCAAAGATCAACCGTCCACAGTTATGTTTCTAAGTTTTCCAAAAACAAAAGATCAACCTCACAAAGTTTTTCATAAAACTAATCTAAGATGCAAAAAGCCCGGCAATTTTACACGTTAGGCAAAAGGTATGTTTCTTTTCGAACTTCCACAAAGATCAAACCGTCAGTTTAGATTAAAAATCCATTTAAAATAAACGAGAAAGGGTTTTGGTTTTTAGTAAGAGAACCACACCACTCTGACATTATGGGGGTGGGGGACCAAAAATGCCGATAATGGCGTCACCTCTCATAATTTTCTCTAAGCTAGAAGTTAGGTTTCAAACTATGAATCTAGAATAGGGGGTCCTAAATTAAACTTTCAAAAGCGAAACTACTACCATATGAACCACTACCACCATGCTTGGCATGGCATCCTTGGACGTGACATCTCCACTGCCGACTGGTGTGACCCTTCTAGCTTGAGAGATCTGTGAGCTGTGTTGAGGAGGGAGGGTTGAGGGGGCTTTTTATGCTGGAGCAGCGGATTCTCACGACGAAAGCGCGGACGCCGAGGAGAGCTGCGGAGAGCTGCGGCGGTTTGATTGTCTGAGGGCCAGGAGAACAATGGGAGGTGGGGGGAGAAGTCGGTTTGGCAAAGGGTTTTGGTGCAGAGTCGTTTGAAGGAGTAGAGACATGTAAAGATAGGCCAAATTAAGTTTTACTCAAGTGAACTTTGGGTAAAGGCTTTACATAAAAATATTGACTATAGAATGAATATTTACATGATTGGATTGTGAAATGGCTCTTGTTAAAGCTTAGTACTTTGGTTTGGGTAATGCATAATGCATTACTATTAAAGTTAACAAGCTTTAACTGTAAACTGCAGTCACACCACAACTAGGTTGGGGGGGGGAGGGTTTAACGGAGTTTTGATGCACAGTTTGAATTTGGATTGGCTTGGGAACATATCAGATATATCGGATTTAATTGAAGGAAAAGCTAGTGGCAACATTCGGATGGTCACAGTTGGAGTCTGTTGGAGAACTAAAGCAAAATATATACACACAAATTCTTGTCCGTGAGAATGCCGATGTCGAATTATCGGACTAAGTCTGGGGGCAAAAGAATACATAAAAGATTAAATAAACTAGCTTAGAAGAATGATATAACGCATTAATTAAATGGGAAGTTTAACTTTTGAGTTAAAAGACAGTTTTGGATCGTAGTGAAAATTTTTCATAGGATTGCTGCAGCTAAATATAATAAAAAATATCACACTTAAAATGTCTGTATCCACATTTATGAGAGGTCAAGTACCAATGAAGGAAGCCCTTCCTAATGCACAACTAAGTTAGTGTATGTGGGCTTTTTGCCCAAAAGAAATAGCGAAAATATAGTACAAATGTACATTGAGTTATAATAATGGCGGCCGGAAATGATGAGCGCTGCAGTTGGTTTCGTGAGTTTTTCAAATGCTGGTTGTGAATCTTCTAGATTGAATTTTCAAATTCGGGCTTCCCCAAGAGGTGAAGAGTTTGACCGTTTCTGTCCATTATTAAGAAAATGGCTGAGGTTTGAAAAACGAGGTTTTTGGGCGCTCAGGAAAAAAAATCCACCCTGAGTTTTTTGATGGTTGGAAGCCAGGTATCCTTTCCAATCGTTTTTTCAGCGGACCGACATTACACGTCCCCAAACAGGGGATTTTAGTGCACACAAGATATGCCAAAAACAAGACTGCCAAGCCATGTAGCAAATAACACAAAATAAATCCATACTGAGCTTTGCTATTAATGAGAAATCCATCTCGATTTTACGTTCATTCTAAAAGAGTTTTAAGAACGAGATTTCGTGGTTCCATTTATCCAATTAAGAATAAGATTGCGAGTTTTTCCATTCATTTTAAAATAAAATGTTATTGTATTGGGATACATAGTCCTATCCCGTGATCCTTTTACATAAATAAAATTACACTGTTTACAAAAATATTAACTTCGCCGTTTTTAGTTTTTGGGGGACTAACGTTTTTCTTACAAACGTTACAATTTATAAGTTACAATTTACAATTTAAGTTACAATTTAAGAACACTATTTCTGCTGCCCTTAACGTCCGTGCTACTTCGTGCAGGAAAATCGTACATGTATTCAGAAAATGGGGCAAAAGATATTTATATCAAGAAACACACTAGGATTTGAATAAAAGTACAAAGTTAATTTTGTTGTTTCGTTATAACAAGTAAATGAGGCCGTCTACTGCTCTGGTAATATGTCCCGTACGAATTCTGCCTCTGCTTAAGTCCAGTCATTTTTTAAAATCTGGTATGACTGTGATAGGAACCCTCCGCCGCATTTCAATTAACCTAGACTGTGTTAGTTGTTAGAAAATCGAATACTATGGGCTCGCATAAAACGACCAGCTCTATTTACTGTTAAACTACTCCCACTAGAATGGTTTAAGGTTACCAAACAAAATGTTTACATGTTCAACTAACACTAAAGGGTTTGAGGTATGACCCATAACTTAAACATAACAATACAACACTGGGAGGTTTATGGATAATAACGCAACAACCTTCTAAACAGGACTATCCTTTATCTCCCAGGGGTAGACAGATATCTTTTTTAGGAAGAAAGACATTTCGTACAAACTTACAGAAGGGCCAACCGGGAACAAGTTGCAACCCCTGTAGAATATTCCTAATGAATATTTAATTAGTGTCGTTGCAATCTTAGTAATTATTCTCCTACAAAGGGAGACGTTGATAATGACAAAAGGAGTAAAGCATAGGCACTTAAAATTTAGGTGTGAAGGACAAAACGGAAATTAACTGGAAATTGCTTTTGTTATGGATGTACTTCCAACGTCCATTTAACAAAATTAAAAATGCAGGTAAAAATAATTTTCAGTCAATCTGTACTGAAAATGAAGTGTTTAATATTTAAGAATAGTTAAACAAAATATATACTTAACACGTCGGTGTTTAAGTGAAACTTGTCAGGCTTGTACCGGACAGTATAATCATAGTCTTGGAGGGTGAGTCACCACCTAAGCAATCTGGGGTGTTTGCCAGACATTTGCTTGAGCCAGTGAAGTGGATTGTGATCTGATTCAATTATAAATTTTGTCCCATAGATGTAGGGCCGTAATTTAGCAACTGACCAGATCAGACAAGCACATTCTTTTTCAGTCCCGTAATTTTACTCACGGGCTGTCAGTTTATGCGAGACATAAGGACAGGGGTGTTCAAGTTCATCTTCACCAAACTCTTGCAAAAGCACGCAGCCCATGCCACGGTCTGAACAATCACATTGTAGAATGTAGGTTTGGTTGAAGTTGGGGGCTCTTAAGCCAGGAAACGTCACTAAGGCAGTCTTCAAAGTTTCAAAGGCAGTTTGCTTTGAATCATCCCAAGAAACGGGATCAGGTGCATCCTTTTTCAAGAAGTCTGTCAAGCATGCACAGATTTCTGAATAGTGGGGAATGTAGCGTTGGTAATAACCAACCAAACCAAGGAAGGAATGGACATCTTTCTTAGTTTGTGGCCGTGTGAATTTTTGAACAGCCAAAACCTTCACCTCTGAAGGAGTGCGAGTTCCATTGCCCACTTTGTGACCAAGAAAAGTAGCTTTGCTGCAAGCGACCTGTGATTTTTTTGGCGTTAACCATTAACCCGGCCTTCTTGACAGCAAAGTGAAAGTTAAAAACGTTTTCGAGATGTTGTCGCCACGTTTCGGCACCAACGGCGGTGTCATCTTGAAAAGGAGTGACATACTCCTCCATGCCACGAGTGACATTGTCCATAAGCTTCTGGAAGCAAAATGGAACGTTTGTCATCCTCGTATTCATCATAAGGGGAGCAAACTTCCCAATGGGGGTAGTGATAGTGGCAGCCATTGAGGCCTGTGGCGTCGAGCGCACTTGCCAAAATCCACGGTTAAGGTCAAAAATGGAAATGTATTTCCACTTAGCTGCATGCTCAATACATTCCTCAATGTTAGGAATTGGGTAATCTTTGGTTACCGTATTGTTGTTCAGCTCTCTGTAGTCAGCTACAGGACGTGAGCTAGCGTCTTCTTTTTATACATCATGGGGGATCCATGAGGGGAATCCGTTTCCACAATTAAGCCCAGATCTAACATACATTTTATCTCTGTAACTATCAAGTCACGTTCGAACTTGGCATGCCTGTAATATTTACAAGGCTTAACCTGTGAGTCAATTAATTCTACATCGTGGGTGATAATGTCGGTATGACCCGGCAGAGTAGAAAAAACACCGTCTACCTGGTCAAAGATGGAGTCGGATTCTTGTCGGATCACCTGTCTTTTTGAAAAGACTCATGGTTTCTCTGGAATTGAGATGGCCATCACCAGGTTTGCCTGACCAAACATGGTGGTGGTGAGTAAACTCACGTTTCGTCATTGTAAGAGTGATTACTTGACCCTTCCTGAGGCAGATAGGGCTTTAACAAGTTAACGTGATAAAGGGTCTCCCTTTTAGAGCCAAAGGACTTCTTAACAAGACAATTTGTATCTGATAAGCGTTTTACCACATCACAGGGTCAATCCCAATAAATTTCTAATTTATTGGCTCTGTCAGGTTTAAGGACTAGAACCTTGTCACCTTCTTTGAACTTACGTTCAACTGCCTTATGATCATAGTAGGTTCTTTAGTTGGCTCTTCACAATATTTTCTTCTGAGAGTTCCCGTGAGTATTTGAATCTCTGAAGTAAATCCAGGATGTACTCAAGGACGGATGGGTGTACGTTGGGTTCAACCCATTGACTTTTAACAAGCTCGAGAGAGTCTTTCAAATTTCGGCCATACACCATTTCAGCAGGTGAAAATCCAGTACTCTCATGTGGAGCAGTACGTAGTGCAAACATTGCACCAGGGAGGCATCTTTCCCAGTCTTGGGGATGCTCGTGACAAACCGCTCTTAGCACTGCCTTGAGGGTTCTGTGATAGCGCTCCACTCTGTTGGACTGTGGATGATTCACACTTGAATTAACGCATTCTATTCCGCATTTTTCAAGGAACAAAGTGGTGAGCTCAAACACGAAAATTGAGCCTAAATCCGACTGTAATTCAGAGGGGAAGCCTAACCTCGAAAAACTCGGGAAACGGCCTCGGGAAACTTTGTTGCCGGATCGAGGAGAGATAGAATATATTTAAAACCACCTCTACTAGAGGGTCTGATGGGCCCAACAATGCCAATTACAAAACGATTAAAGGGCTCCCCATCCATGGGCACAAGCACCATAGGGGCAACAAACTTCTGTCCAGTTTTACCGTTTTTCTGGCAGGTTAGACACGTCAAAACAAATTGCTCAATATCGCTAAAACATTTGGGCCAGTAAACATTTGTAAGCACTCTTTCCTTCGTTTTGGAATGCCCTAGAAGACCAGCCCATGCATTAGCATGTGCAGTGCTTAGAACCAAATTTCTACACTCCTGGGGAAGAACTAGTTGCCTGTTTATTAGCGGCCTTCCCTCAGGGCGAAAAGGTTTACGAAAAAGCAAATCGTGAATAATGAAAAACAACTTTTCATCATCCTGCTGGCTTTCTGGGAGCTCAGCATACTTCTAACATAATCGTAAAGTTGGGCATTCACGCTGGAGTTTTAAAAACTCGGCTTTGTCAATGTTGAGAAGTTTAGTGAACTGCTCAGTTTGTGGGCCTAAAATAGCCGAGTCCAAATCGTCTTGTTTGGGACTAACAAAACCATCTGTCACTGCTCGTGGAGTAACCTCACTCGAGTCGCTATCTGACTCGTCGCTATCAGTCTGGCTCTCACGGTAATTAGGGCGTAAGAGAGGGAGTTGATCGTTGGCACGTGTCTGTGCACGCATGACTGCGTTCACGTAAGTGGGAAGGGAGACTAGGCCTTTATCCTCTAACACAGTCTGGGAGGGCACTCCTAAAAGCATTTGGAAGTGGGGGCCAACGTGGTCCAATACTAGCGCTTCCATTTGAATGACTCCATAGGGAGTTTAAACCTGAATTAAGGCAATAGCATGAGCTGTCGTCTTATCGGTGAGGTGCATTATGAGGTGCATGTATTCTCCAGTAAACTGGTCGGGTTTTAAGAGTTCACGTGCAATTACATAGTGAATGGACCCAGTATCCCCCAAAACAAGGCACTTAGTACCGTTGACTGACCATTCATGAATGTGTTTAGATAAAACAAGTTCGGGTGTGGCATGAGGGGTAAAATTAACAATCAGCAGCTGCTGCTTTTTCGTCAGCGATCCGTACACGACATGCTAGGCGTCTGTGTCCGGACTAAAAGCAAGTGCCATCGCCTATAAGACGTGGTTTGTTGAACTCACGGTTTGAGTAGTTGTTGGTGGCTGAGTTCCCACCTGTGGAGTCAGTTTTCACCTCGGCGGTACCAGCCGGTTTAGCCGCCCTGTTGTGGTTACGATTACTGTAACCACGGTGATTGTTTGAAGGTTTAGAACCTTGGGCTGTCGTAGCAGCAGGATGGTGCTTTAACAGGTCGAGAAGCAGCGTCACTAGCCGTCTGGCTTCAACCCCGCACGTCCCCGGTGCAAAGTACACCGGTCTTTAGCCCTGGGATGCAAGCAGACAAGTTGCGGGAACACGTGTCCGTCATCCCGCGTGCTGTTGCCTCTGGGGTCACCATCTTCTGGGGCCGTCAATCTAGCCGTCTGGCTTTCAACCATGCACTTCCCCGGTGCAAGGGACACCAGCACCCAAGTTGCGGGAAGACGTCCCGCAGGCTATTGCAGCAAACTTCTTCAACACCTACACAGACCTTCAAGTTCGCCAACGGCAAACCATTCGTCCTAAACCCTTCAAACTCGGTGGGCGCCTAGCTGGCCATACCCCCAGGACGTCCAAAAAAATTCAGACCCACAGCCCTAGTAGAAGGAGCGCTATTAAATAAACCGGCTTTGAGTGTAGGCCTATATAGGCCTATATAGGCCTAAATACTTCGACCGTCAATAGCGGACGAAGGAAACGAGCTACGACCCTGGGGATAGGCTAGATCGCTTTAGGAGGACGAAATACCCCTGGCTACCAAGTTTCATACCGAAAACACGAGTGGTTATGGAGAAACAGCATACCTGTGGTTAGGTGAGGTTAGGTTAGGTTAGTGGGACTTAGCCATTTTTTTGAAGTTCAAATGGTGACGGTTAACATCCGTTCCATGCTGCCAGAGACTAAGTCCCAACAGGCAACTTCGTACTGGGGGATTTGTCAGCATCAGACTGACTGTTCTCCCAACAACGCCAGTCCCTGGAATACCAGGGCTGGCTTTTTTTCTGAAGTCCAAATGGTGACGGTTAACATCCGTCCTGACGGGGTTTTCTTCGAATAGCTCGGCTCACAGAGGTCTCACGGACTTGTGGTTGGGCTTAAAATGTGCGTACGGACGAGGGCTACCCTCACACCGAGTATCATCAAGTTTACACGACCAGTTTTTCAGCCCCGACCGTTTGACCATATGTGGGATTTGGCCATTTTTTCGATGGCCAAACGGTGACGGTTAACATCCGTCCAAACGGGGTCTTGTTCGAATAGCTCGGCTCACAGAGGTCTCACGAACTTGTGGTTGGGCTTAAAATGTGCGTACGGACGAGGGCTACCCTCA
>JAHWFP010140391.1:22708-35705 GCA_023313725.1 Lithobius niger | reverse complement strand
GAAACGTAACGAAGATCGGGCTCCAAGGTTGGTCAGTCGTTACCTTTAGCTGCGAGAATCCAGAAGCGAGTTGGTGCGTAAACGTGCCCTTTTCCCATTCTAGTTCGTTGTCATTGTTCCCCCCTCCCCTACCAAAAAAAACAAAAAAAAAAAGACACAAAAGCATTTCCCTTGCCTTGTTTGGACTCCCCCCCCCCCCCCCCCAACCATTTTATACTGTACCGCCTAAGGCCTGAGAGGTAACGAAAGAGAAATTTTAAATGTGGATAAACATAGCTTATCAACTTACTTAAAAAAAAAAATGCCATGTAGGGGTGTAGGCGACTGTAATTTTCTGAGAGTGAGGGGTTCGTTTTGTATCCTTAGGCGCTTCCACCCTCTCTTGGGATTGCTTCTGTCAATTGGAACGTCCCCCCCGACCCCCACCCCTAATCTTTCCCTTGGTTGACGCAATTTTTATTTTTTTTAAGCCAGCCAGCTTGATGATGTAGTTAGGCTACCGCTTTCCGAAAACGCATTTGCATTTTACTTCCACGATAATAACGTTTCATACTAACGGAACTGAAATCTTCACATTAAATTTGTCGAGTTACGCGAATTACACGGGGGGGGGGGGGGGGAGGAGGAGGAGAAGAAGAAGAATATTGCCCCTGCCTTTTCGAAAAAAATGTCCTTTGTCAAGGATTAACATTTCCTTCTCCGACTTTGGTAGAATTACAATTAAAAATTTTAAAATTAAAATCCCTGTTGGCTTTCCTGCATGACTCAGTTTTGTGACATTAGTTCAAACGTACGTATGTAAATGTTGCAGACACAGTCATTATCTTGTTGTTGTTTTTTTCCTTTCGTGCACGGTGATTTTGCGACATTAACTCGTGACCTGTGTAAATGTTGCAAACGCTATCCTCAATGGGTCGATTTATGTACCTTTAATTCGTCTTAACTCATTTTTGGACGCTGAATCTAATTGTGAAAACTGTTTGTCTCTATCTGGTACCGTTCTACAGATGCTGGGTTCACTCGTCGGCTGCTTCCACTTCATATTTCCGTGTTTTTTTGAGTTAATTTTTGGACGCTGAATCCAATGATGAAAACAGTTTGTCTCTATCTGGTACCATTCAGGGGTTGAAAAAGGCGACGGACAGACAGACGGACAAAGTCGTTGCTATAGTCTTCCCAGCAGTTTCGGCCGTAAAGAAGATTAAAACACAGGTTAATAGACATATTTGCAGCCTTGAATTGAAGATAGTGAGTCTCTCACTTTACCAGCTCATAATGGAGGTGCAAACTGACTAAGGTTTTAAAAAATGTCCCCGATTTTGTTTCATCGTGGAACGTCAGGAAGGTTTGAGTAAATGTTTGTTCTCACCAGGAGCAAATCCGGGTATCACCAACACTTCGGAGGAAGGTGGTTCAGTGTATATTCACCTGGCGGATGTCCCCAACGTGTGTTGTAAGTTGACCAGCACTTGGCTGAACACACTTCACAAGTACCGTAAGCATGCGGCGTTAAGACCGTTTCGCCGAACTTTGATCAATGTCTTGATTTTCGGAGAAATGGGAATTCCCGTTTCGCCGAATAATTGCTTTCCAAATTATGGTGCCTCGCTCGCGCTGCCGCACTTGCAGCGGCTAAACATGTAACATCAGAAACCGGGACTAACAACAAATTCTTTCCAATTAGGAATGCATCTTTAACTTCTCCAACGTCAAATTTTTTCTAAGAATAATTGGATTCGGCGGAACGGGAATTCCCCTTTCACTGAATTTTAATCAGAGCTTAATTTGCGGCGAAACTGGAAAATTTTTTTCCAAGCATGGAGACGCCAGGTTGGTTTCTAGAGGACAATGCTCCCCAGGCCAAACTAACTAAACCTATGGTTTCCCAAGTGGGCGAAATTGAACTATGATTGCCATGCGAGAAGGGCAACAATGCTATGAATGCTATTATGCTAATGAGTAAGGTCAGCAGACTCTGGCTAATAAATTGTGACAGTCTTTATTTTCATAAATCCCAGGAATCACGGAAGATTCAGCCACACGTCAGAATTCCTGTCAGAATTCGGACACACGTTCTCCACCAGTCGTAAGTGACATGGATGTAGACAAGAGGCGAGACGTGCAGCATCAGCAACAAACACCGCGGAAAAAATACGATGTCCAAGGAATGCCTCGACGTAGCTCAAAAATAGTTAGTTGGCAATAGCTGTATTTGGATCTTGTCAGGGTAACTTGTTCGACGGATCGAATTTCCGTAGCGCCGTAAATTTGGAGTCTTTCTTAACGACGTCTGTTCACCATTTCAATTATAGTGAACATATTCTAAACACAGCATATACGTTCCAGATTCACCGTCATCCAATAGGCTGACGCGGGTCACGTGATCTCATTTTAGTTATGAAAATTTGCTGCAGCGCTGCTGGTAAGTGTTGTTCAATTTTTTTTATTTACCGCTGTTTTCTTTATACTAGCTCGGAAGATTCTACGGTGCTGCATCTAGGAGTTGAAAATGTGCCTTTAAAACGAAATACAGAACACGGACCTAAAGGCACACGTCACCATGCCTCTTTGACAACTTAACGAGATTATTATGTTTTAAATAAACCGTATTCTACGTTTTACTACTGCATTCACTCACTCAGATATTTGCTATGAACAGCTGTAGCTTGCTCCCAGCATTGTGAGGTACACAAATGCGTGCTCACCGTGAGTCACTATATAAGCCACGTGAGATACAGTACTCAGTCGTTTCCAGCAACCGTTTATAAGTTTACCTCAGCTGGCCTTGATTACTTAATACGTGCGAGTCAACGCAAATAAAGCACCAAGATGAACTGTGTTGCAAACTATTTACATCGCCTTTTGGACTGGATGTTAGACTGAATGAGCGGGGAATCGAACCCACGACCTTTGAAACGAAAGGCAGAGGTCCTACCGCTGAGACATACCAAGGCTCTCGGCCGTACTGAAAACGTAGGACCTCGGCCTTTGGTTTCAAAGGTCGTGGTTTCGATTCCCTGCTCACGCAGTCTGACATTTAGTCCAAAAGGGAACGTAAATAGGTTTGCATCTGTATTTATTTACTCTTGTTGAGCCGTCAGCTTTCCATCCTATTTAACAAGGGCTTTGCCCCAGGCGGTATTAGGGCAAAGGAACAAGCCCCTTTAAATAAAAAGATCACCGGATGGAGAGATACGCCGATAAATTTAAACTAAAACCTGTTCAGAGACGGTAAAGGTTGTCGACAAGTCTAAGTTTCAATCGCTCAACGCAATCGTGCCAAAAGTTGCGCAATACTTTCAATTGGGTAACAGAGAAAACGGCGATCGTTGCGCCGCTGCGCACGAACTAACAAGGTAAACAAAACAAGCCCAGAAATGGCGCAAATAAACGCAACTACAAATCCTAACCAAACAAAAAAAAAACAGATAGTAGCTAAAACAACATTATTATCGGGACGCATAAAAAACCATTGATAAGAATACAACCGCAACTACAGAAAATGTGGTTTACGCTTTAGATTGTGGGCAAAAATAATTTCCTTCAAGCCAATTTCAGAAACAAGACTTTCAATGTAGTGAACTAACTAACCAACACAGTGTGCTAGTGGGTGGGAAAGTGAACGAAAGAGTAAAAAAAAAGTTTCAAAAAGAAACGAAAATAGTCTATAGATTTTTTTTTTTAAATATCGGCTTAATAGATAGGCTACATATTTCATCTCCAGGTAGGCTAGTAGCTTTATCACAAGGGCAATTTCAACCCGAAAATGTTTAAAAGCAACAATATACGCTATTTACCTACGGCGTTAATTATAAAGTTACCCGCTCTCACCACCCAACTACCACGATCACATGATTTAAATACAGACCTTAGGCGCTTGATCATGTGGCCTGCACCACAGTTTTCAAGGTCACCAATACCTTGCCGCTGATTTTCAAGCAAACGAAACACTATGGGTTAATAGAGTAATTGGAATTCTTCAGAATTACGAGACCCCAATTAAATAATTAGGCTAGACACAAACAGCTGCAAACATAATAGCGCTTATAAAATGATACGCAGAGAAAATCACACACCGGAAACAACCACTAAAAAGCTGCCTTTCTTACACCTGCCCCCCCCCCCACCAAAAACAATTGAACTAAATAAATTCGAGGGCTGTATATTGAATTTATTAAAAACATGAAACATTGCTTTGGTACTGATTACGGTCAAGCGGTTTGAGGGAAGGAGGGGGGGGGATACCCATCTTAAATAAAGAGAAGCAAATACGAATACTGTAACGTTATCCTGTGAATGCTGTTCGGCGTTTGTTTCTATTAGGGCTAGCATAACCATCTTTCGTATTTTTCTAAACAACTGACAAGATTGAAATAACGACTACACAGGCTTCTCAGTACCAGCGAAGCTGTTTACCGTAGCCTTTGAACGCTTCCGTACGTCGCCGTCACATTGACAGACATTCCCCGCATGCTACTCGTTCCCTGCCAGGTGCAATTCAAGGCATAACAACAGACTTAAAGGTACATGCATTCTTGTTGGCTTTTCTGTATGACTCAGTTTTGCGTTGCGACATTAGTTCAAAAGTATGTAAATGTAGCCAACATTCATTTTCTTGTGTTTTTCTTTCATGATGATTTTGCGACATTAACCCTTAACCTGCATAAATATTGCAAACGCCATTCTCGACGGGTCGCACGTAATACCGGAAGGATTCATGTCCCTTTAACAACAAACAACACGATGTCAGAACTACAGGAAAACAACGGTACAAAAACACCGGATTCAACACTACAGCGAAGTACGGAAGTGTCCTAGGGCCATCACGGGTGAAACGGTAGACAAGTACCCAAACCTTATGCTCCCAATCATAAACCAAAATAAAAAGAAGACGTAGCCAAACACGATTGTTCCCTGTGCGATCGGCGACTAAGGTCGATTCTGGATAGAGTTATTATGTGTTTCCGTCTACGAGTTGAACTTCATATTTTTTACCGGTAACACAAAACGTAAAAAGTAGCCAGCCTAGATCAATTCATATTTTGAGCTTACCTGTTGTTTGGCTGTGTATGGTGGTGCCCTCCAGTGCCGCGGCCAATTCCAAATCGCAGCCGGCGAACACGAGTAGGTAGAGAGCGGCGTGCGTCGTCGTCCAAAACGTCATTTTTAAAACAAAACGTCAGCAAACGGCAACAAGAAAACAACAAGCGTGTACCTTGTCGGAATCCACTACGGTAAGTACAAGGTGTACTTAAACACCACAAACCATCAACCCACCAACTCGAGGTATAGGGCCAGGACGAAAAAGTGATTCATGAAAAGCACACGTTTACTTACACACCAAACAAAACTTACGATTGTGCGTCAACCACTACGAATGATGCGTAATCCGTTAATCATCTATTTTTCCGAATTAAAAAAAATCGAGGATTTGGCACTCACGATTCGTTCTCACGTCACAGAATAAATAATAATAAAAAAACAAAAAAACAACCACAATCAGTAATCAGTTCACGCTCCCACTTATAACACTCCACACCTTGACTCCCCGCACAAGCCTCTCGAACGGAAAAACCAAATCGGCCGCTGCGAAAACTGTTGTTCGGTGAAATTCCAAAACCGATCGGCCAAACAAAAATCGTCTACCGTCTGGGCCCGTGTCGTCGTCGTCGGCCCACAGTTGACGCTGCAAAACTTGTCGACAGCTTCAGTCAACGTTGTCGATCACATGTCGTCACACACTTACGTACAACGGAGAAACTTAAACAGCTCGGAAAAACTTTTCCCCCAAGGCAATGAATGTCACGGTTACTCCACGAAGAACGCTCCACACCGACTGAACTTGGACGGACATGGCTCGGCGTGTTTGTGAGCCCAGGGCGAGTCCACTTGGAATCGCGGGGAGGGGGAAGTGGAAGATCGCAAGTGAGCCACGGAGTGGGGCGGGCGGGAGGAAAAAGGAAGAAGTTCGACTTGTTACGTCGTTGCTTGGTTTCACTTCACCTCCTGCTATTACGCTCGTGAGCCGCTCGTGGAGAGTCGTGACTCCCAATCCAGAGCAACAAAACACAAACGCTGGCTGGGCTGGCTGGCTTGCTCGATGCACGGCTGGTTCGCCCACTGAAAAACGTGGGAAAAGTCAATCGGGTTGACGCGCGTAGTAGGTATCAGTTTTTCAATTACCACGAACGGTATATCTTGACAAAAGGTAGGTTTAAAGGTACATTCCTCCCAACGCCATTTTTCTCAATCCTCCTCATCAAGTACGGCCCCCGAACTTCTATTTACTTAGTGTTAGTCAATCCCTTGCAAAAAGAAAAGTTTTAAAATGTGGCGTCTAGGAGCAGAGACGTCATGAAGGATAAAAGTTGGAGGGATGTAAACCAGAAATTTACCGACATAAGTTGCCATCTAGCCAAAAAATTATGTAATCGTTCCGACTGATTTGCCGACTGATTACAAATTATTTACTTTTGCCGACTGATTTGCCAACTACCCAAATATTGCCCCCCCCCCCCCCATAAAAACGTCCCTGTCCAGGAGATTTTCTGTTGAATACTGGGAACTAATTTAATAGCATCCTGCGAGTATATATGATCCTTTGCGCGCTTACAATAACCATGACGTTTCATCTGTGTGTGTGTGTGCATGTACTAATTTTTAATCATTTGGTAATAATTACCATGACATCAAAAATCTAAAAGACGATTGCGGTAAAAATTAAAATTATTTATGGCAATTGACCGCCGAAGAAAAATTATAAGATCTAGCCTAACAAACTATAAAGTGTGATATTAAAATACGAAAATCTTTCCGGTTTGGGACGACACAATTTTTGCGTTCATGCTGTTTCGTCTACTATCTTAGTTGGCCTTGTATTACTTCGCCGAGTCTCACGAAGCGGTGTGATGCGCGGATGGCGATCTACGCGTGGCTGTTATAAGGCAGGCAGAATGTACCTTTAACACGAATATTCCGAATATGCTACAATTCGCGGCTGAATGTCGGTGATTCCGTAAAGGCCCGTTCACCAGATCGAATCTTTAGTTACCTCTCAAGTGAAGTGTCTGTATATAAAGGTAACTTGTTTGTTTGAGTCAAGTTTATTCAATGCAAAATATAAAATCAGTCGTAGATGTGACAAACCCAGACACCACAATTATTGCTGTTGCCCGCGTGTGGGTCACAGGCACATTAAAACGTAAACGGAGTATAAAAAAAACATTAAGAGAAAATTTACAAAGATAAAAGGAAAAAATAAATACATAAACAATCCATAGAAAACAAGAAGCACAATCAAACTTCGCCTAAAGGAAGGGGGAAAGCAACAATTTTTGACATGATAAAAGAAAATTGTACCACGCGCCATGGCTGTTTGCTGTGACGTGCCTATCATGTGACTGGGCTAGTCCAATCAGATGGCCAAACAGCCGTTGTTCTCGTTCGTCATTGGCTAACTCATGGTGACGTCACGGCAAACAGCCATTGCGAATGGTTTAAATTTCGAAAAGTTAACTTACAATATTGAACATATTTGCAAAGTAAGTTGGGTTTTAATCAAGTGACCACTTAAACAAATGTTTCGTAAATGATGACATCACATCAGTACGTTTCATGTCAGTGGGCAATGAATTGGTTACTACCCAGTACCCAGATAGTAACTGGATTTGTGAAGTCTTTCCTTATTAACTTTACGCTATTCGTTGCTAGTATGGTAATCAGTAACCTGGCGAGTTGACAAGTGAGCACCGCTTTTACGACAATTAATTAAAATTCTGTAAACGTACTGTCGGAATATTTAGCTGTTGAAAGATGGGAAAAGAATGGTCACGTTTTTTCTTGAATTAATCGCTCTAATAATTTGGTTTTGCAGTTTAGCTACAGGATCAACAGCATTTGCATAATTGTCACCCCAGGATAAAATTGGTATTACGTGTTTATAAATGCTAACACGTCCGCAGAACATGGAAGCTGTAGCTGATGTTTTGTATTCCAATGATTGTTCCACACCGCCTGGGAGCGAAGCTGTGTATCTCGCTTCTCGGCACCAAGCCAGTTTATTCAATATCGCCATAATTTTAGGTTGCTAAAGCAACCTAAAAAAAACGTTCACTTCCCGGCCCGTGCGAGAAATAGCGCCGAGTTGGAGAAGAAAAACGCAATTTCTACCACAGTCGGCGTTGGATTGAATAAGCAAAATTCCTTTCTAGCTTGAAGGTCATTTCAACACAATGTTTGCCAGAAGGGCTCCCTTGAACCATTACACCACGAGTTGTATCTTTTTCACGTCTTTATTGGTTAAAAACCTACACAGCGTAAGTTTAACGTATGTTAGCTTTAGACCTACACAGCATAGTACTATACGAACACTTGTTCAACAGGTGGCCGCATGTCGTCGTAATTCAGACGAAGAAACGGAAATTCGGGTAGTATTAACGTGGACACTCCGGCGTCGATCCCTACGAGCCTCCTTTATCCCACTCCTGGTATTACGTTATTTCTAATGTATGACACTCGCTATTGGCTTATTTCCCGTCCTACCTTCATAATACCCCTACTATTTGATTTATACGGCTTAAATTTTAAATCTTAATATTAAATCGTGTATCTTAATACTCCCACTATTTAACTGATACGGCTTAAATAGTATTACTTCGGAAAGGCGGCGGGAATTCTACTGTAACGGGTTTGAAGGAGTATTGGGACGTTCACGCTAAAGATTAAAATAAAAGCAGAGACCCCAGAAGCCTCCAAACTGTATAAAACTCCCTCCACCGTACGCACAGCGTTGGACGTAATTAATTCGCATTAGTTCGCGTTCGCGTTCGTGTTCGCGTTCCCATTCGTTCGCAATAGCTCACATTCGTAATTAATTCGCAAATTCAGTCTTCCCCCAACCCACACCAACTGTACCCCGGCGGATACTCAAAAGGTTGAAACCAGATGGGTGCTTACTAGTTGGGAATGATTTTTTTTTTTTGGGGGGAAGACTGAATTTGCGAATTAATTACGAATGTGAGCTATTGCGAACGAATGGGAACGCGAACACGAACGCGAACGCGAACTAATGCGAATTAATTACGTCCAACGCTGTGCGTACGGTGGCGGGAATTCTACTGTAACGGGTTTGAAGGAGTATTGGGACGTTCACGCTAAAGATTAAAATAAAAGCAGAGACCCCAGAAGCCTCCAAACTGTATAAAACTCCCTCCACCGTACGCACAGCGTTGGACGTAATTAATTCGCATTAGTTCGCGTTCGCGTTCGTGTTCGCGTTCCCATTCGTTCGCAATAGCTCACATTCGTAATTAATTCGCAAATTCAGTCTTCCCCCAACCCACACCAACTGTACCCCGGCGGATACTCAAAAGGTTGAAACCAGATGGGTGCTTACTAGTTGGGATGGTTTTTTTTTTTTGGGGGGGGGGGCGAGGAATAAGACTGATATTTCCTAAAAACCGCCTTTTTATCGTAGTTTCGTTAACTCCCCTTTTTCCGAGGTTCTTTTTTTCGGCTCAGCCTTGTGGTTTGGTGAGCTCCTTGTTTCTGTCCTGTGTACCGAAAAAGGCCTAACTCGATTAGGGTACCACAATGAAACCCAGTTAATGACCAGCAAAATGGTGCTGAGAAGTTGTTCGTTATAGCAGCTAAATTCATTTCTTCTATTGTCGAAGTGACCTTTGTAATAAAACTGCGAGACGAAGACAGAAGTCCAAGTTAAAAGACATCCGATATCCCGAAAGGTCAGCTATGCCTTTTGTTAATGGACTTAACATAAATGACCGGAACACTGTTTGGAAAGCAAGTAGCAAATGGGTTGGTGGGAGAGGGGAAAGAGTGGGGAATGAAAAAAAGAAGGGTAGAGGTAAGGTAAATGATATATCTAGGAATATATCTAGAAGATACTTTATCTAAGGAGGTGATAATCGAGTTTTAATGTATGATTTGTGCACTATCTAGCTTTTTATTTGTTAACATCATACAGGTGCTTTTTAAAGGGCAATTACATCCATTTTGACATGCATGTTTGACTTTTGGATCACTTACACAATAACTAAACACAAGAATTGCGGTAAGAATACGTTACGTACGTCCGATATAACAATTTAATTACTGCATCACCAAAACACGACACGGAGGTCGCCATTGTTTTGCTGGAACGCGCAGAAATTAATGCCGACAGACGGATCTCTTCGATTTCGATTCGCAGCCGATTGAGATAGCTGTATTGACTGTGATGGCCTCTACAGACAGAAGACAATTTCGTGCGAAGCGATGCGTTACTACGTGTCTACAAGGTCAAAATTGTTACAATTGTACGGTTCGTGTTGTGTTTAAGCACTAATATTGAAGTCTTTTTTGCACCATACTGCGACACCGGGCAGCCGCGAGCAGCCAGTCTGGTTAGGGCTTGAGCTCCTCACAGTCAATACAGCTATCTCAATCGGCTGTGAGTCGAAATCGAAAAGTAACATCTGTCGGCATTAATTTCTGAGCGTTCCAGCAAAACAATGGCGATCTCCGTGTCGTGTTTTGGGGATGCAGTAAGTAAATTGTTATATCGGACGTAAGTAACGTATTTACCGCAATTCTTGTCTTTAGTTATTGTGTAAGTGATCCAAAAGTCAAACATGCATGTCAAAATGGATGTAATTGCCCTTTAAGTCCGTAGTGACGAGCTTTAGCTACGACGCTTTTGGGTTAGTATAGGGAGAACGTAGGAGAGTATAATAATAAAAAAAAAAGTACGCATTAAAACTAAACTGGTTCTCACAGTTGCCTAATACGGCATCAAGTGACAAGAAATCGTAACAAAAAATGGATAAAATGTCTAATTATACATATTGTTAGATGTAACAGTTTTCAATTGTTTCCTTCGTATTGAAACGGGCATACTCGATTCTCCAAACTAGACACACATAAATTTTTTTCGATATGTTCCAGATGAAGTAGAGTCACGTGTTTTATTTACCTACCGTTATTCAGTCCTTTAATAGTTATACTAAAAAAGCTTAAGCATATAAAATAATGGATGTAAGCCTAAAAAAACTTGATGCTCTCAAGAAACAAATGCAAGAAAACGTCATGTAAGCCATTAGCGCCGTGCTAATACGTGCAAACTCCAGCATCCCAAAATACAAGCTTGAAGCCTTTCTTACATTTATTAAAGCGATGCTAAAAGTTGGCGTTTCTTTTACACGTTTTAGTGCAATACTGATGTGGCTTACATGCCTTTTTCTTGTTTCTTTTCCTGTAGAGTATTAAGTTTTTTTAAGGCTTGCATCTGTATTTGTATGCTTAACTTTTCTTTAATAATAATATCTGTTCTTTTTTTCTTGGAATACACTACAGTTAATCACATAACTAGAATTTTGAAGCGATATAATCGCGATCAAAAAGCCCTGGTCCTTCTTAATACCTAGAAGTTCTAAGCTATAAAGGTTGAAAATATGTTCACTGGTTCGATATCTACAAAATTTCTCCAACGAGAAGAACAACAACAACAAGAATTATGTAGTCACATTAAAATAGTGTTCGAAATGCCCTAGGCGTTGTTCATACCTACGTTTTACGCTATACAAATTGAAAATCGGTTAAGTGGTTCGATCTCCAGGTGAGGGCAAAGAGTCCCAACGACAACAACAAGAAATGGCAATGCTGTGGAGGCCAAACAGTTCTATAAATTGTAGTCATTACAAGTTTTAATTCAGTGAAATAGTTACGACACGACTCCAAATACCGAATTTCGTTGATCTATGTCAATTCTGGGGGAAACTATAGGGTTTCAAAGTTCAACTTTAACTTGGAAGTTGATGCTAAGGCTAAAGATAACCATTTTGATATCCATTTTGATCTTTAAAGAAAAACACGGCAAATTAAACATCGCTTCCTTATAGCTAACACGCTTTCTCGACTTAATTCAATGAAAAAATACCATTTGATCGTCGCATTTAACCACTACAGGAATACACGCAACCGTAAAAAACAAAAGGATTCCGTTAACGACACACATTCGCATCATTAAAAAACTCGGCACCGTGTTGCATGAATGAATAGGCATACTCGCGAACTCAATTCTCCCTTAGCTGCTACTTACGAAATTAAAACGGCAGGTAAATACAATTAGGCCCAAAATCACGTTGCAACGTGAAGTCTCAGTACCGTGTTGCATAAATGAATACGCCTATTCTCGAACCCAATTCTCCGTTAGCTGCTGCTTACGAATTAAAACGGCACGTAAAAATTATGCCTAAAAGCTGACAACTAATGCCTAAAATCTAAAAATAGGCCCAAAAGCTAACACATTTTTGTTACGAGCAATTGTCATAGTTACTACTTTTAGATTCTATAATAGAGATCGCTGTTGCACTGCTTGATAGAGGTGTGCGACTCAACATTTTCGTCGAAAAAATCACTGGCGGAAGTATACAGAAGACCGGTTACGGTAGTCGGTGCAGCCGCTTGTTTAAATGTTGCAGCTAGAAAATATTCTGCTCAATTCTTTGGACTGTTTTACCGTGCATCCTATACCGAATTCCTCACTTACTCGATGGGAATAGGTTCACCCCTTCCTCGCTCGTTGATTCATTCAGCTGGAGGTGCGTTAACTTGCAGGGCCGGCAGAGAAAAAAAGCGCTGGTCTCCAGCGAGGCACGGAGCTTTATTCCCAATCTGCCTTAGTAGTCTGTCTCTTATAACGGCCGACCCATTCAGCGTGACGAAACCAAAGGCTGCGACGGTAATAGGACAAGAACGAAAGTCACTTTTAAAACTATGAAGAGACTTATTACTGCACCATACAGCAGTAAATTACTCTACTTTAAATTTTAAATTAAAGATGGCTTAGATTATTAACCTCACGTTTGTTTCGTTGAAAATGCTTTCCAACGTATTCCCTTGCTTGGCTCTAAGATTTAATGGTCAAAAATAGAAGATGACACTCAGTAAAAGAACGTTCAAGTAATACGTCGTCAAGAAGGGAGAGGTGGGGGTTTTG
>JAHWFP010140373.1:0-15874 GCA_023313725.1 Lithobius niger | reverse complement strand
TAGATACAGTTCTTGTTTATTAAGGGCCGCAAATATCAAACGTTTTGGTCCATTATTCGTGAAGATATGGAGTTTTGAAGGAGGAGGCCGTTATAGGCCTAATAAGCGCTAGCGAGCGCAAATAAAGAAAATGTTCGTTACGAAAACGATAGCCTAAACCCTCAGGTTTTTGATATTTTGAGCAGAGGTCTCCTCTCAAATCTGATTGTGAAGACGAGCTTCTTTACAGCAGAACCGACTGGGAAAGTCACTATTCCTGGCATAAGAAACAAAAAGCATTAATTCGATGTAACTTAACCTTCACCTATTGCAAAAAAAAAAGCCAACCGCAGAGGCAAGTTTTTCCAGGAATCACACACGTTATTGCCAGTTAGGCGTAACGCACGAACAAACAATTTCATTTCTGAACTTTTATTTTTAAAAGATTTAAACAGTCACATCATTTGGTAGATGTTAAGAATAAAGTACTCAAGATTCATTTCTTTGGAGAAACTGCTGAAATCTGCTGCTTTAATTTCGTTTACTTTAGAAGCTACTGTCAGACGATATAAACATCATCAGCCCTCGTCTACCGGAAGTAGGAATAACTAATCAATAAAACAAAAAAAGTTGATTTTTTTTAACAATTAATTTGTTACATTTGAGATTTAATTTAATGTTTCGTTTGGTGTTATTAAAATATTAAATAAAATTTATATGCAGACATAAATGTTAGGAATAGCTAACCTACTGAAACACCAGACATGACTATGTATACGCGGTCTCGTATCAGACGCTCGTGGTGAGGACACCTCAACACCACCGAAGAAAAAACCTGAGGGCAGTATTCTTCCACACCAGAAGAACAATCGTCTATATGGCGATTTCACAATAAAAATGTAAATAATGTATATTTTTTTAGGCATAAAGCCCAAACACTTTTCAGCTTAGTTGTGTTCTAGATGTTGTCAACACACGATATTTTTTATTTGTAACAGGTGACGACTTTGCTTATTTATGAAAATTGTCCGATGTTCAAACCAGTTTAAAATTTAACCTAAACTGCAATTAGCCCTTTTAAAAACTAGCTGGAACATTCAATCTTTTGATTTGTGCACTTATTGCATTTTGGTAAATTTAACTTCTTGCCATGAACCCTACCGGAGCTCCAATGTTGTTTGTATATTTTTACGGACCCAGTGTATGATTTTATGTTTATTTTTTTGTAGCATCTCCATCCAAACTCCTCTAAAACCGTAAACCTCTAAAAACGTAAACAAACTAGCTTTCCTTCGTTAAAAACATGCCTTGTATATAGCAATCCGTTTCCCAAAGTCCAATGTTTATTCCGTGCAAAACACTTAGTCCCCGCCCCCCTCCTCCAATAGTTGCGATGCCTAACATCGTAGTTTATTTTAATAGGCCTAAAAATCACGTTGTGTTGAGATGAAAACTCACTTGCACATTCAAAGCCAGGCCTCTAAGTTTCCAAGTCGGCAATTCCCTTTGTAAATTCGAATCCATCCAACCAAAACACTACTTCAATTCCGTCAGCCAGTTAGAGCGCTCCAGCTACCCCGGTCGTCCGCGCTGCCACTCCAACTTCCGGTAGTGACAGCTCGGCCGATCTAGGTCAGTCTCTCCTCCTCCAAGATGTACGCCTTCTCTTCCCCGCACGTCCCCTCCGCAGCTATCCTCGGCGTCCGCGCCGACTTCCGGTAATGAGTATATAACCCCAAACCCAGAGACACTCGTTAGCACAGCTCAAGGATTCTCAAAGCTAGAGGTCACTACACCGGTCGGGAGTGGAGATGCCGCGGTCCGATTGTTGTCATGCCGGGCAAAGGTAGTGGTTCGTATCGTACTTAGTTTAGCTTTAAAAGTTTAATTTTTGGACTTACATTCAAAATTTATAGTTTAAACTTAACTTAACCTCGTAGCTTTAGAAAGTAAATTTATGGTGCGTCAGTCCAAACGGCATTTCGGACGTTGGCGGCCGTAATTTTAGGGTTCACGGTCCCTTACTAAAAACCAGCTTTTTTTTATTAGTCAGCCGAGGCTGTTGATAATTTAGAGGGCTCTTTGTTAAATCCCCTTGTGCCTACGACGCAACTCACTTTTTCTATTTAAAATTGTTTTAAGTGAACCTCGTGTTGGTTCTAGTGTTGAATTTTATTGTAAATTCCCCGTGTTATTTATAAACTAATTCAGTTATAAAGTTGCCAAATGTAAATGTAAAGTGCGTTTTGATTTTTAACATGTTTGTTCAAAAATAAAACCAGGAGTTTAAAACCCAGTTGGTTTATTCGTCCGTCGTTCACTAGAAGTAAGAAATTAAGACAATTCTCTTAAACTTAGCTTAGCTAGCCTAATTTTCCCACCTTGGTGGCAGTGTTACCGCTTATTATTACAGTTAGCCTACAATATTAGGACATGTATAGCTCCATTCCCTACGCCGGGGCTGTAGCTGTTGTGCTTGTTAGAAACAAAAGTACCCAAAAGTAATAGTAAGAAGATCAAGTTACACCAGGCGATCGGCGATGTTACAAGCACCTACTCCGTCGTAGCATCCGCCGTTACAACTAACAGATAACCATGCTGCAAAGTGTAAATTTCTTTTTAAGATTTAGTTTTTGTATTTTCGATTTAATTAATGGTTTGATTGGGCTTTATTTATGCATTAAATGAAATTTAAATTCAGACATGACTGTCAGGAATTGCTAGCCAATTAAAAAACCAGACATGACTATCTAATAACTACCAAGTTCAAGGTTCTGAATAACTTTTTAACAAAATCTGTAAAAGACACCTGTTCGTTTAATTCAGTATAAAATTACATAATACTAAACTTTAGAATACAAAGATCAATTATAAAAAGGTTTTTATTTTGATAGAAAATATTTTTTTAATACGAGTCATTGATCAAAAAATTAAAAAAAAAACCACTCGCATGGCCTTAAAAATAAATCTTGGCTATTCTGTTACTTGTTTATATTACCGTGATTGTACCTTTTTTCAGGGGTTTGGGGACACCTCGGCAAACTAAAAAATTACATAAAATATGCATAGCGACAAAATTATGAATTGTACTCATTGGCGACCAACAATTTTATTGTGGCAACTAAAAATAATTAGTCCACTGGCCACTGTCTACTAAAGAAAAATTCTAATCTGAAGCTTTACTGTCAGACTTTTATCAGTTGCGGCTGTTGAGTCTTGTGGGTGTCTCCAGGAGCACCTAATATTACTTTTTCTAATGTGAAAATTTAAACTTTTACTCAAACAAAAGCGTTGTTTGTCTGAATTGTGAATTGCTACTTCTGTAAATTCAACTTGTTGCTTTTAATTAATTTGATTCAAAAGCTTGTCCGAAGCAAACTATAATGTAAAGTGTACTTTCATTCTCTGTCGCAAAAATAAAACCAGGAGTTTTAAGCTTCAGTCGTTTGCTAGATTTGATTAATTGTATTTTAGTGTAAAATAAATATGTAGCCCATCTTTAATTTTAGCTAGTAAATCAGTTAAATCCACCGTTGGTGGCAGCGATACCGACAGTTTAAGGTTAGGCCCCTTTAATTAGGACCGGCGCTTCATCCCCCATGCTGGGACAGTGCCCATGCTGTGTTAATGAACGTAAAAAGCCGTCGTAAACACCGTTAAACCTCAAGCTGATACTCCACGTACACCAGGGAAACTGGTGGCGTTACAAGCACCTAAGCCGTCGTAGCGTCCGCCGTTACAATATATACACTGAAAATTCGTGTCCGGTAGAATGCCAGGTCGAATTACGTTGGACATATGGTAGCGTTTCTGGGGGTAAAAGAATATAATAAACGCATAAATGCGGTAAAACAAAACTAGCTTAGTTGGATGCTATAATGCATTAAGTAACTGGGAACGTTTAGTACCTAAGCAGAGTGTAACGGCGGACGCTACGACGGCTTAGGTGCTTGTAACGCCCCCGGTTTCCCTGGTGTACGTGGAGTTTCAGCTTGAGGTTAATCCGTGTTAATGACGACTTTTTACGTTATTCAACATAGCATGGACACTGTCCCAGCATGGGGGATGAAGCGCCGGTCCTAATTAAAGGGGCCTAACCTTAAACTGTCGATATTGCTGCCACCAACGGTGGATTTAACTGTTTAACTAGCCAAAATCTAAAGATGGGCTACATATTTAATTTTACACTAAAATACAATTAATTAAGTCTAGCAAACGACGGAAGCTTAAAACTCCTGGTTTTATTTTAGCAACAGAGAATGTTTAAATTTTCACAACAGAAAAAGTAACATTACGTGCTCCCGGAGACACCCACAAGACTCAACAGCCGCAACTGATAAAAGTCTGACAGTATGTTTCTACATGATCAACCGTCCACAGTTATGTTTCTAAGTTTTCCAAGTACAAAAAGATCAACCTCCCTTAGTTCCCTCGAGAAGTTATAAAAAGCCCGGCAATTTTACACTTGGAGGCATCAGTTTGTTTCAATTTGACTTCCACAAAGATCAAACCGTCATTTAAAAATCCATTTAAAATAAACTGGAAAAATTGGTTTTTAGTAAGAGAACCACTCTGACGTTATGGGGAGAGAGAACCTAAGATGCCGCTACAGGCGTCTCCACCATAATTTTCTACAAGCTAGAGAGTTAAGTTTATGTTTTTAAACTAAAATTTAGAATATGGGGGTCCTAAACTGAACTTTCAAAAGCTAAACTATAACATACGAACCACCACCATCGTGCCCGGCATGGCATTCTCCGGACATGGCGTCTCCACTCCCGACTCGCTTGACCAGTCACTAGCTTGAGATCTGTGAGCTGTGCTCACCCGAGCAGCGCTCGGAGCTGTGCTAACTATGCAATCTGGGGCTGAGGTTTTATACACAATACCGGAAGCAGGCGCGGACGCCGAGAATAGCTGCGGGGGTCTGATTGGCTGAGGGCCTCGAGAACAATGGAAAGTGGGAGGAGAAGTCGGATGAACAAAGGAACTGGGTGCAGAGCCGTTTGAAGGAGTAGGGACATGTAAAACGGAAGAGATAGGCCTGTTTGAGTTTTACTAAATTGAACTTTCGGAAATACGCCTTTATTTTGAATTATTGGCTATGGATTCCATTTTTACATGATTGCAACGTGATTTGGCTCTTGTTAAAGCTTATTACTTGGCTTTGGGTAATGGATAGAACAATACTATTAAATTAAACAAGCTTTAACGGTAAACTGCAGTGTTAAACACCACAACTAGTTTTAGCTGGGGAGGGGGGCAAAAATGGGGGATTCGAAGTTTTTGCACAGTTTGACTTTCGGAAATGGGTTAAACAGATCTTTTTAAGAATTCTTTTAGTGTTTAATAGTAGATCAAGGTATTCGTAGGTGTTGGTAGGTCTCAGTCAGGCTAGAAGAGAACTAAAATAAACCTATATACACTGAAAAATTCGTGTCCGGTAGAATGCCAGGTCGTAATACGTTTATACGTTTGGACATATGGTAGCGTTTCTGGGGGTAAAAGAGTATAAAAGTATAAATGCGGGTAAATAAACTAGCTTAGTTGGATGCTATAACGCATTAAGTTACTGGGAACATTTAACGTTTAACATTTTTAAAGTTAAAATCGATCGTTGTGGAAATTTTTCATTTGGGTTGCGGCCGACAAACACAATAAAAAATATCACACTAAAAATTGGTTGTCTGTATAAATCCTCTCACAATACACTAAGCTAGTATGTTCGGGCTTTTTGCCCTAAAAGAAAAGAGATAAAATGAAAATACAAAAATACAGAGTTCAGCAATGGCGGCCATGTTGAAGGTAGGCTGTAGTGGCTTTGAGATGATCTTCAAACGTCGAGTAAAGGTTCTTCCGGGATTTGGGCTTCCCCAAGAGTCTTGTATTTGGACTGGCTATTAAATGTCGAAGAGTTTGTGAGAATCGGACCATTATTGCAAAAACGGCGAGATATGCCTCGGCGAGGCATTTGGGTGCCTCAAGAAAAAAATTTCAAATTTTTGAAAAACAGGCGTTTCTTACTATCTGCAAATTACTTACCTTCAGTATTCATGCTAAATTCGCTTAATTTGGCTTTTCCCATGCTCAACAAAAAATTTTTCCCAAAATTTGACTTCAATGTTAGTTGCATGTTTTCACCGCCAGGCGCGCTGCGCAGTATTACTGCTGCAGCCGCCTGCCTCCCGTGGGGAAAACCGCATTCGCTTTTGAGCACGCGTCGAGGTGAGATCGAGCGTGCGGTTTTTTCCCATCTAACAATGGCAGAAAAAGATAATAATGAACAAGAAGTAGTGGAAACAGGAGATGAAGAAGTGGATAATGTGAATGAAGTGTTAAGAGACGGAGTTTTTCCTTCATGCAAATGCCAAAAGACACCAAAGGACACCCATTGTGCAGGCGCTGTCGTTGCTGTGATTTCGTTAATAACTTATGTGAACTTTGTGAATTGCATAAACCAGCGACGATCAAGAAAATCTTATACACCTGGCACCATTCCGATCAAAAGAAGGCGCAGCTCAAAAAGAAAGCAGAAAAGTCAAGTTTAGATGTGCGTTTGGCAGGAATGAGCAAAAACCCCGATGCACCCATTTTTATGAAGGAGTTGGCAAGCGGTACTTCAGGATCGTTGGCCGATTTCGAAGGTTTCGAAACGGGGGAAAAATCAATTTATCCAAAACGATCGTTGGGATCGATGGTAATTGCAGCCAGGGAAACGGCCATTTCGGTAGTAGATTCCCGTGCGGACAAAATGGAGCAAAAGGTGAGCGAAAAAGTGATTGGACACGTAGACACAAAAATAGGGGAAATGCAACAGTCATTCCAAACTCAAATAGCAGGACTAATATAGAGTGTTAATGCATTAATTGCCACTAACACGGCGCAGCAACCAGAATTAGTGACAACAGACAAAGACCTCGTGGAGTTAAATAATGATCTGTCCGTGCAACGAGAGCAACTGCAGACAAAAGGTTCGCCGCGCACGGGAACAAAGGGTTCGCCGGCGATCAGAGAAAAGGCGCAAAAACCAAGGAAGAAGGAAGAAGATGTGGTCACGGCACGATCAAATAAGGAGAAAAACATCACGAATGTGCAGTTAAGTAAAAGTGAAGGATCACATAAAGGGAAAGGTGTTGGAAAACATTCGAAAGTGTTGCCACCCCCGCCCGCTCCCGAGAAAAGGGAAAGCGGACAGGGAAGAGTGTTGTGCAGTGGCAAGATCGCTACACCCGCACCCAAGAAAGGGGTAAGCGGGTGGGCAGGAGATCGGAACACTTCGCAAGGAGCGAACGATATACCGTTGCGTTCGATTGAACAAGTGATTTCTGAAGGTCAAAACAACAGATCGCCGGCGGTGCACAGTTCGCCGGCGATCCGCTATAGCGATGGAGGCGGGCGGTGCTCACCATCGCGTGCACGGAGGACAGAACAGCACGAAGACAGTTTGCCAGCGAACCACAGTTCGCGACGGGATGCGAGCGGTTCGCCAGTACGCAAGGGACAAGAAGACCAGTGCGCATCACCAAGAACAAGCGATAAGAACTCGCAGGCACAACAGACTTCACCAATGAGAGTAGTGACACCATACTACAGACATTTGGAAGAGGAAGGAGAGGAACAACATGAGTACTACGATGAAGGAGGCTATGTGGATCATGATGGGGATCAGTATGATGATGAGTACGAGGTACAACAGGAATATTACCCTCAGTGCAAGGAGAGAAAACGAGATAGAGAGCAGACGACACAGGATGCACCTGCGCAGTTTAGGAAAATACAATTCAAGGAAGACGATATTTTCCAGAAAAGTGGGAGCTTCAGTGAGGAGCAACGGAGACAGGAGCAACATTGGAGACATACAGTCGCCCAAAAACCAGTGCAAATGGAATCAACAGACAATGAGGATCCGTTCGAAGAAGGGCCAGGACTAATAAGTTGGAAATCGTTCGCAGGATTCACTTTTAAATATTTAAGAGTCACCCTTTTGCAAACAGGCGGCCCCGGCGGAGTTCAACCCCGACGACCCACCTATGGAAACGTTAGCAAATACAGGCTGTGAAAAAACAGCCCCGGACCACCTTCCTCAATCGGTGGTCGCTTTTCGACAACTTCTAAACACAGAGTCGCTGACAAGGAAGGACCAACAACCCATCTCGATTGGTAAGCCATTGCCCCCCCATGATCCGAAGTTTGCAAAGTGCTTCTTCACGGCAACAGGAAAAGGGGCACCACCGAAGAAGAGATATAAGACATTCGTGGAAGCAGAATATTTTCCAGAAAGAATGGATCCGGAACTAGACTCTACCCTAAAATCGCCAGCCTACATTAGGACACCGATACAATTATATGACAACGATGAGGCGTTATTGAGATGCAGCATCCGGGCAAACTCTCATGCAGAGCTAGCATATTTGGCATCGGTTGCAGCATTAAAATCTCTGGTGGAAGAGAAGCCCGATCTAAAAGAACACCAAACGGTCAGAGAATACCTACACCTAATGAAAAGGGCATCATCCTTCCAACAGGACAGCTTGAATTGGTCATCCAGGTTGCTCCTCAACACTGTTTTTCGGAAGAGGGATGCTTTTCTAGAATCCTCCGCCACCATCCCAACAGACGTGGCTAGGCAATTAAGACTTCTCCCTATCTATGGTGCTACGGAATTGTTTGATGGAAAACTGCTGCAGTTAGCCCCAGAGCTGAAAGACAAGACAAAGACTCCGACAGCAGCAACCTCGTCAATGAGAGGACTGAGAGGCCGAGGAAGAACCATGATGAGGCCGTACCCGCCGTTCCCTAGCCAGGGTCTAGGAATGGGGATACAAGAAGGCAGAGGTGGCAGGGGAAGCATCAGAACCGACCGAAAACCAGAACAGCCCTTTCGAGAGAAGGTCCATCCCAGAGCAGAGGGAGGGGCGGAATTGGTCAGAGAGGAAGAAGCCAGAGCAGGGGAAGAGGACGACGACCAGGTTGAAGGTATTGACAGAGTGGAGAGGTTGTAACGGCGGACACTACGACGGCTTAGGTGCTTGTAATGCCCCCGGTTTCCCTGGTCTACGTGGAGTTTCAGCTTGAGGTTAATCGGTGTTAATGACAACTTTTTACGTTATTCAACACAGCATGGACACTGTCCCAGCATGGGGGATGAAGCGCCGGTCCTAATTAAAGGGGCCTAACCTTAAACTGTCGGTATCGCTGCCACCAACGGTGGATTTAACTGTTTAACTAGCTAAAATCTAAATATGGGCTACATATTTAATTTTACACTAAAACACAATTATTCAAGTCTCGCAAACGACTGAAGCTTAAAACTCCTGGTTTTATTTTTGCAACAGAGAATGAAAGTACACTTTACATTATAGTTTGCTTCGAAAGCTTTTGAATACCAATTATTTAAATAGGCAACAAGTTTACATTTACAAAAAGTAGCAAGTTTGAATATACACTTAGTATTTCACTAATTCAGACAAACACACTTGGTTTGAATAAAAGTTTAAATTTTCACATTAGAAAAAGTAAATCATGAGTGCTCCCGGAGACACCCGCAAGACTTGACAGCCGCAACTGATTAAAGTCTATCTGACAGTATGTTTCTTATGATCAACCGTCCACAGTTATGTTTCTAAGTTTTCCAAGTACAAAAAGATCAACCTCCCTTAGTTCCCTCGAGAACTGTTCTAAGTAATAAAAAGCCCGGCAATTTTACACTTAGGCATCAGTTTGTTTCAATTTGACTTCCACAAAGATCAAACCGTCAGGTAGTTAAAGTTAAAATTACATTTAAAATAAACTGGAAAATTTGGGTTTTTAGAAAGAGAACCACTCTGACGTTATGGGGAGAGGAAACCTAAGATGCCGCTACAGGCGTCTCCACCATAATATTCTCTAGCTAGAGAGTTGAGTTAAGTTTTAAACTAAAATTTAGAATATGGGGGTCCTAAACTGAACTTTCAAAAGCTAAACTATAACATACGAACCACCACCATCGTGCCCGGCATGGCATTCTCTGGACATGGCGTCTCCACTCCCGACTGGCGTGACCGGTCTCTAGCTTGAGATCTGTGAGCTGTGCTAACTATGCATTCTGGGGCTGGGGTTTTATGCTGGAGAGGAGGGAAAGCGCGGACGTCGAGGATAGCTGCAGGGCTCTGATTGGCCGAGGGCCTCGAGAACAATGGAAAGTGGGAGGAGAAGTCGGTTGAACAAAGGGACTGGGTGCAGAGCCGTTTGAAGGAGTAGGAACATGTAAAACGGAAAAAGATAGGCCTGTTTTGAGTTTTACTCAATTGAACTTTCGGAAATGGGCCTTTACTTTGTATTATTGGCTACGGTTTGAATATTAACATGTTTGCAACGTGATTAGGCTCTTGTTAAAGCTTATTACTTGGCTTTGGGTAATGCATAGAACATTACTATTAAATTAAACAAGCTTTAACGGTAAACTGCAGTGTTAAACACCACAACTAGTTTTGGCTGGGGAGGGGGGCAAAATTGGGTAATTCGAAGTTTTTGCACAGTTTGACTTTCGGATTTGGTTTGAACAGATCTTTTTAAGAAGTCTTTTAGTGTTTAATAGTAGATCAAGCTATTCGTGGGTATTGGTAGGTCTCAGTCAGGTCCAGAGGAGAACTAAAATAAACATATATACACTGAAAAATTCGTGTCCGGTAGAATGCCAGGTCGTAATGCGTTTATACGTTTGGACATATGGTAGCGTTTCTGGGGGGTAAAAGAATATAAATAAAGTATAAATGTGGTTAAATAAACTAGCTTATTGAATGCTATAACGCATTAAGTTACAGGAAACATTTAACGTTTAACATTTTAAAAGTTAAATTCGATCGTTGTGGAAATTTTTCATATGGGTTGCGGCCGACAAACACAATAAAAAATATCACACTGCAAATCGGTTGTCTGTATAAAACCTCATACAATACACTAAGCTAATATGTTCGGGCTTTTTTCCCTAAAAGAAAAGGATAAAATGAAGATACAAAAAATACAGAGTTTTACAATGGCGGCCATGAAGAAGGAGCGCTTAGGTGGTTTTGAGGCGATCTTCAAACGTAGTTTATTGGTACTTCCGGGTGGAAAGTTCGGATTTGGGCTTCCCCAAGTATCTTGTATTTGGACAGGCTATTAAAGGTTGAAGAGTTTGTGGAAATCGGACCATTATTGCGAAAACGGCCAAATATGCCTCGGCGAGGCATTTGGGTGCCTCGAGAAAAAAATTTCATTTTTGAAAAACAGGCGTTTTTCGGTGGCGTTCGTTTACACGCCCCCAAACGCAGGATTTTATTCGGGGTTCCTGAGAACTCGGAATAAAAGCTATAATAAAGGGGTTAGTGCACACAAGATATGCAGAAAACAAGACCGCCAAAATTTAAGCAAAATGGACATGAAATAATATACACTGTTTACATAAATGTTGACTTTGCCGTTTTGTAGTTTGGGGGGACCAACGTTTTTGTGGCTAAGAAAACTTTAAGTAAATTTAAAAGTTACAATTTAAGAACACTGTTTTTGCAACCATTAACTAAATACTGTCCGCGCTGCTTGGTGCAGGAATATCGTACAAGTATTCGAAAATGGGGCAAAAAAGAAGACAGTTATCGAGAAACACACTAGTTTAAAAATACAAAGTTAAGTTGGTTGTTTCGTTATAACAAATAAATGAGGCCATCTACTGGTCTGGTAATATGTCCCTAGCCGTTCTGCCTCTGCTCAAGTCTAGCCTTTTTTTTTATCGCGTAGGCTGCGATAAAAACCGACGGACGCATATCAATAAACCTAGCCGCTGCGATAGGGATTGGAGAATTGTATACTATGGGCACGCATAAAATGACCAGCTCTATTTACTGTTAAACTACTCCCACTGGGATGGTTTTAGGTTACCAAACAACTTGTTTACATATGTAATTTGACACTGAAGGATTTTGAGACCCATAACTTAAATATAACAATACAACACTGGGAAGTTTTGTAGATAAAAACTAACAACCTTTTAACGACAGAGTTGACCTTTCGCACTCAGAGGTGAGACAGACGGTTTTTTTTATAAAGAAAACCATTTCGTGTAAAACTTAAAGAAGAGCCAACCGGGGACAGATTGCAGCTACCGTAGAATATTCCTAATGAATATTTAATTAGTGTCGTTACAATCTTTGTCAATATTCTCCCACAGAGGGAGACGTTGATAGTGACAAAAAGAGTAAAGCATAGGCACTTAAAATTTAGGTGTGAAGGCCAAAACTGGAATTAACTGGGAGTTACTTAAGGATGAGCTCTCAACTGACCAAAATGACAAAATTAAAAATGCAGGTTGTAAAGGCATTGGCCAAAAAAATCCAGATTGGTTAGGATACCCGGCACCAAAGATCAAAAACTCGGGGAAACCAATTTATTTTTCTCTCTTAGCGCCGTAGGCCTAAGTGCTTAATCCATTTTACTTCAAATCTTGTAACTCCCAGGAAAATGGACAGAAACGATCACAGTCTTCACCTCTTAATAGCCACAGACTTTATCTCCATTCCTGTGAAAACAGAACTCCAAATTTCGTCCTCTACAAATAACTACAGCTATTTGAAAAACGCTCCAAACTGAGCGCACCGCACGCCATCGCCGATCGCCATTTTCCACAACAACAAACTTGTAAATTTGTAATTTATATTTTTTCCAGGCATAAAGCCGACCAGTTTAGTGTTTGTTGTAGGAACCACATATATGTATTCACACTCTGCGTTTTTATTTTGAACTCAAATACTAGTCTTGGTTTGTTATGAAAACGTCGATTGCATTTTTATTCCATTACTTGCAGACGCAATAATGTTGTAAACCTAAAAAGAGTTTTAGCATCTACAAACTAGCTGGTTTATTTTAATCCTTTACCTAGTGCTTATAAAAGCAATTTAGTAACGTAACTTCTTCCCACAAACTCTACCTTGTCCAAAACGGCATTTTTTTTTTACTATTTTATTTTACCGGACATTTTCTCCAAAAAGTGTTTATCTTGTATTTATTTCAGAGCTCCGACCATGGCAACCTCAACCAGTTGTAATTAAAGCCTTTACCATCCTTCTATTAAACTTGAATAGTGATTTTTAATAGCAAACTCCGTCCCCCCCCCCCCCCCCGTTCCTTCAATAGTGTGATGCCTAACATCGCAGTCTTCGAGTAAAACTCGTTCAAGTTTGTATTTCCGACGTGCTCATGGCAAAGCTTATGACTACAGCTTTAATTCAAGCCTATCCTTTTTCAAATCCGTTAAAAACTCAGTCAGTTACAATCAATCCAAGTTCAAATCCAAATGGCCATTTCCATCACGATCCATCAATCCGTTCCTAAACCCCAAAAGCTCAACGGCTCCAGCGGTCCAAAATCTGGCCACTCAGAGCCCAGAAACTCCGGCCAATCAATGCGAACCTCCTTTTCCCTCCCTTATGAAGGCCCATCCAGATCCTTACAGTTCTCTATAAAGCCCTCACGTGGTGTAGCTTGGCTCAGGAGGTTGAACAAATTTCCCTCCTCCAAGGCAGCCTGCCCCTCTTGCCGCCAAAACGCGTAGTCATCGCAGACGTCCGCCCCCTCCCTCACCCATATATACCCCCGGCCCTGCCGTCCCACCTTCAGCACTGCTCAAAGATCTCAGAGGCTAGAGGTTGCTACGCCGGTCGGAGTGGAGATGTCCGCACGGGTCCGTTTGTTGCCATGCCGGGCAAGGTAGCAGTTCGTTGGTAACTAAGTTAATTTTTATTGAAAGTATTCTTTTAGACCTAAAATCTAAATTTATAGTTCTTAAATCTAAACTTAACCTCTTACGTGAGAATGATTGTGGATCAGTTAACCGCCATCGGCATTTCTGGCCTAGAACTACCACAACTTAAGGGTTTAAGGTCCCCTTCCTAAAAACCGGCTTTTTTCTTATTTATGTTGAACAAAGGTTCTTCTAAATACTCAAATGGTTCAAATCGTAGAGCTTAGACTTCTTTTAGGTTGTGTACCAGGTTTACCATAGTAAGTTTGATCTTCAGCATTGGCTTTAGAAACATAACTTGGGTAGTTTGATCTGCAGCATTGGCTGTAGAAACATAACTCGTGACTACTTTACTAGTGCAAACGTTGCATTCTGTAATTTAGAGAGTCCGGTGACTCAAACAACTTTTCTTCTCGAAATTTTGTAGTGTATGAACTTTTAATTTGTTCACTTCGTGCCGATTTTCATGTAAAATCTTCGTGTGCTTTATTTAAAGCTTTTTGAAATATTTTCTTTGTAACTAACTTAGTTTCAATGTAGTGTGAGAAGTTAAATATGTTTTAATAAAAAAACTTTCGTTGTTTTAAACAACCAGTTGACTTCGTTGAGATTTAATTGCATGAGTAAATAATCAAAAACCATTTTTATTTTAACTCCCAGCCAGCAATTAAACACCCATCGTGGTGGCAGCAAATTAGTTAGTAGTTAGTTGTTGATATTCAAGTTATAGTTAGGACAAGGACGCTCCCCCCCTAACCGTGCAGTAGCCACTGCAGTGCTGTAAACTTCGTTAAAGTCCAACAGTCACGTATATATTAACAACGTCATCGCCAGTACACCAGATTGTCGGTGCTGCCTGAAAAAGCACCTTCTTGAGACAGGTAGCGCCGCTACAAAACTGGTGGCAAGCGGTGGGATCACGAGGTGCTGTGCCACTCCAAACACACCTTCCCCCCTGCCATTCTACCATGCCAGTTTTCATCTTTAAGAAGAAGATGTCCGCAGTAAGTCACTAAACTGCAACCGAGATGCCAGTAACTAAAACAAAAAAGTTACAGCCAAAAGATGTCAGCCTAGACGACAACAACTAGGCCCACAGTTCCCGATCCGGCTGGAGAAGGAAAGCAGCAACCCCCACTTCACTACAAGTAAACTGGGCTAACCTGCAGAAGGTTGAAGTAGACGTTCAACACCCCGGAGGATCCACCCTGACCACAAGGAAAGGACATGGAACTCCAGAAACCCCACTAGTGTTCGACTTTCACCAAGAAGGGCGACAACCACAGCAGAGACGTTTTGTGTAAATCACCGGACGTTCCCGTGGCTCTACATCCAAGTCTACGATGGGAGGCTAGGACAGACAGACCACACAGCGATTGTGTATACAGAAAGGTTGGTGCACATAGGTTTGCTTTGGCCGCCAAGCCGAGTGTTTTGTTTCGTGTATTTTATGCATTTAATAATCCACCAGAGTGCTAGGGGTAAAGTGTATCTTGTGTTTAACCTGCGGGTTGTTTAGAGAAACGGTTAAATTCGTGCTCTAGTTCAACTTAAATGTGTAATTATTTTGCGGCTGCAATTTAATTTTTAAAATTCACGTAAAACTAGTTTCTGCTTGAATTAACGTTAACGCTTCCAACATGGAAGAAGTATTAGATAGTATCCCTAACAAGGACCTCAAGAAGGCCTGTTTGAATCTTGGCCTAACTGTAAGTGAAGTAAGGCAAGAGTCCGTTAAAATTCTCACGGATGCATACGAAGACGAGAAGGTTTCATTAACCGATGTTTCCGACGCTCTAGAGAGCGCCATTGAAAAGCGTAACACCGCGATTCAAACAAAAAAGGAATTAGCTCTTAAAGAGAACGAGTTGTTTCTTAAAGCTGAAGAGTTAAGACTTAAAGCTTTAGAGCTAGCAGAAGCCGATAAAGCTCGCGCTCATGCCGCAGTCGAAGCCGACAAAATTCGTGCACACGAATTAATGTTGAAAGATACGGGGGCTCAAACTAGCGACGCCGCTAGAGTCTTTGAAATCCGTAAAATCGAACGTGAACTAGAACTAGCCAATAAACAAATTGAGTTAGCAAAATTAAGAGTAGCTAGTGGTACTTCAAGTCCAGTATCTGATATGTCTAGTGTTAATC
>JAHWFP010140372.1:0-10602 GCA_023313725.1 Lithobius niger | reverse complement strand
CCTTGACTATCAGTCCTCTCTGCTTGGAGGCCCGTGGAGGGACCGTACCACCGCTCTGCCCCCTTCAAGCCTGATAGCCGGTCATTCAGCCGCCTATGCTCTTCCCACACATATTACTGAAGGTAAGTATTTTAGGATAGTAAAAACTTATTTTAAGCAGTGTTAAAATATTGTTTTTTTTTTCATTTTCGTAGGTTATTTTCTACAAAAATAAAAATGCATTTTTGTTTATTATTTTCAAAATAAGTAAAAGTACATTTTATTGTTTTGACTGGAAAAAGTGAAATACTGAAATTTTTCAAACTCTGGAATACGCAGCATCGGACTATCCCATTTATTATTGGAATTGAGAACAGTGATTCAACAGTCTTTGCTATAGCTATATGCACCAGTCAGACATTAACAAAAGTAGCAGTGGATGATCTTGATCCAGACCATCTACAATGTACGTGAGACGTGAGTTAGCCTTCTGTGTCTAAACGTAATACACAACCAAAACCAAGCTTATATGGTTGGATGAGCAAAGACAGTTCATTGCTTCACAGAAAGAATTTTGTCAAAGGTGGCTCTTCAACTTTCAATTTGGCTTCAATAACATTCTGTGGTAGCTTGTTTCAAGTGGGCAATCACGCGATATGAGAAGTGCTTCCCGACATTTATGCTCACTCACACGTGTGCTGTAGCTTGAGGCGGTGCCATGAGTACCAACAGATAGCCAATGTAAAGTACTCTTTGGCCTCAGCGCGATCGATCCCACTCAGAATTTTGTTGGTGTGAAGTAGATCACACTTCTGAATAGCCTCAAGGAGCTGCTGGTCTTTATAAGTAGGGGGCTCCACAAGTATTCAAGATGTGGCCTGATATATGAAGCATAGAGTGATTTAAAAGAGGTGGTCTTGAAGCAGAAATAATGCTTCTTGATGCAGCTAAGTAGCATTTTAGCACATTGCCTGATGACCTTCAGAAAAGAGGTAAACGTCACACCAAAGAGATTTGGCCCTAGAGACTTCAGGGAGCTGTTCATTGTCAAGAAAATAGGGAGCATACTAGTTAGGTGGAGAAAGAGAGAGGAGAAAACCTTGGGTAGCATGGAGGTTGTCGGCCAGGGTTGGCAAATATGACATTTATATAAATATCAAAATATTGGATATTTATGATATACAGGGTGGTCAGTAAGTCTGGTCACAGCAAACACCTCAGGAAGTTAAGGTTGATATGCTGAAATATGTCACATGTGACGAGTCCCATGGCATCAACCGGAATGACCATGAATCTCCCTATCACGGTCATTCAATTTGTATTTTTGGAACCCAAGAGATAAGACATAAAAGTAAATTCCAAAGTTGTGCAGGCAGACAAAAGAAACCTCATACAGAAAGCAGAACTAAAATAGCTTCATAATTACGGGAGCTACAACAAAAATAGAAAGCCATTGCAGTGAAGCAAACTTTGCTTGCTGTATTAATATCGTAAGCATGAGCTACCTTTAATCACATAGTAGAGTTGGCGTGCTTTCACCATGATGCCATAATTATGAAATAACTGTCAGCAGTACTCCGCTTAAGCTAATAGTACATGCCGCAACAAATATGGATGAGTCAGTCGGGGGAAAATGGGTTCGCATTGATTGCTTACCCTTTGTTAGCTTCACTGCAATGTCTTTCTTGTTTTGTTCGTAGCTGAGTATTTATGAAGCTATTTCAGTTCTTCTTTCCGTAAGTGGTTTATTTTGTCAGCCCGCACAAGTTTGCAATTGACTTTTATGTTGTATCTCTTAGGGTTCCAAAAATAAAAACCGAATGACCTTGATAGGGTGGACAAAACTCCAGAGAGGACATATATAAAATTGAGAAAACAGGGGAGCTTTTTTAGGACTGCTACAAGAGGCGGACGAAGTGGAATTACTGATTCATTTGGCCTTAGACACCTTTTTCTGATCACTCTAGCGCAACGTTTGCAAAATACCTTTAACTTCAAATTCAGAATGGGGCATACAAATTTCACATTGGAATATCATGAAGCGACAGGTGCTACACTTATGACACGTGGGATGTCTGTCGCCAGAAGTCTTTTGTGACAGCACACTTCGTTGTCAACAAACATGAGAGCATTTTCAAAGGTTTGAATTTGAAATGCTATTTTAGCAGATCCAAAACATCTGACCGTCTTGGGTGGGTGCTTAAACGACTGACGGGGGATGGGTGGTAAGGCCTGCTGGGTAACGAGCAGGCATGCCATCCAGTGGTGAGCTAATGAAGCTTCTTAAGGTGAATTTAAGGATTAGAGCATAAATATAAACTATATTTAGCCTGTAACTAAAGGGAAGTATTTTCAGAAAGAAATAAAAAAAAAAAGTTCTGTAAATGGGTTGAAAAATATCCACTTTTACAACCAGCTGACATTTTCATTTTTTCACAACACTGGAGGAGTACTTTCACGACCAGTGCAGTAATGTTCCTTGCATTAATGTAAGAGTTCCTTGCATTGTTCGAGTGAGTTTCAAAACTAGGTAAAAAGTCAGCCTGCTAACATTGCACAGCCAAGCTGATATCGATGCTGAACACACTGAATTGACCATGGGGTGCAATGGCAAGAGGAATACTGTGTGAAACTTATAGTTCAGAGGCACTCCCTGGCAAAGGCAGTTAGCTCATTACAACAAGCACAGATTCCAATAATTAGGTTCACAAGAGAATGTTTTCAAGAGAAGTGGTGAATTCCTCTTTCTGAAGAGATTCCCGAAAGGATGACAGCATTTCCATCTTGAAATGCCCTATCTGGATGAATGCGTTCACCTTCAGCAATCCCACACTGAAGATGAATCAAGACCTCCACCTTTCCCAATGATAACCCTCATAGAGCTGTAAAACCTAGGTGTCACCTCCGATTACAATTGAATGGCTCCTTTCTCCAAAAGTGCTTCCGCCTCTGCTGCAAGGGGATCGTTGATGGTCTTCAACTTGTTTAGAACTGTTGGCTTTGAAATAAATTGAGGTTATATCAGTTCTTTATAATGGCGAGAACGTAATGATCGCCGGTAACTGACTCCCAGTGTTGATAGTGGAATCTGAACCTGTACCAGCAAGTAGGCTGAGGTCTTCTAAGAAAACAGGACGGAAAGCCAATGAGCTCTAGATGGGTTAAATAAATACAGATGCAAACCTATTTATGTTACCTTTCGGACTTCAATGTCAGACTGCCTGAGCGGGGAATCGAACCCATGACCTTTAAGATCAAAGTACGAGGTCCTACCGCTGAACCATACTGACACGGCCTTTTAAAAGGAAAACGGCCATGGCTATACACGCAAACATACACTTTTCCAAAACTGTTGTCCTACTCTGCCCCTGAATCCTGTTCCTTTGGAATTAGAGGGGGGGGGGGGGGGGGGGGGTGCCCTTGCAACTTTCTTGATCCGATCTTCATTGACCGTAACCGACGCCACATCTTTCTGGAACCCTGGTGCATACTTCCCCCTGCTCTTCATGATTCGTTGGGGGCGCTCTAAAGGGTGTAGGGTTGCATAGTTTCCCAATATACATTCCCTTCTGTTTGTTCTGGGGTCCACCTTTCTTTGGAGGCGGCTTGAATTTATCTTTCAATTCTGGAGCAATGCTCAGAAATTCTCTGTTGTACAGTTTATCCGATTAGTGAAACTGCAGCAATCTCAGATTTCCCATGGTGATTGTTGGAGCTCCACTTGTAACGGCGGACGCTACGACGGCTCAGGTGCTTGTAGCGCCTCCGGTTTCCTGGTTTGACACGGAGATTCAGCTTAAGGTGTTGCGGTGATTATTGCGACTTTTACGGCATAAGCACGGCAAGGGCTACTGTCCCAGCATGGGGGATGGAGCGCAGGGTCCTAAATTAAAGGGGCCTAACCTTAATACTGCTGGTAAATTTTGCTGCCACCAGCGATGGAAATTTAACCGTTTATCAAGAGCTAAACTAAAAATGGTTTACATATTTATTTACACTTAAACAGTTAATAGACTAGCAAACGAACTGAAGTTAAAAACTCCTGGTTTTTATTATAACAACAGAGAATATAATAATTACACTTTACATTTAGTTTGCACGGAAGCTTTTGAAATAAAGTATTTAAAAAGCACTAGTTTGAATTTACAACATGTAATTCGTTTTCACAAGTTTTTACTAAAACAACGTTTGTGTTTCAGAATAAAACATCCACTTAATTTTTCGAATAGAAAAAGCAATACTGAACGCTCCGCAGAGTCGTCCGCAAGATTGAACAGCCCAGGCTGGTTACAATCTATCAAACAGTATGTTTCAAACACGCATGAAAGATCAACCGTTTCACAGTTTTGTTTCTAAGTGATAAAACAGAGCCTTAAACCTCCCAGAGTTGCTGTTTACAAGTCAACTCCTCAAATTATAAAAGCCTCGGCTACTTATAAAGTCCGTCTGGAGTGAATAACCAATGAATCCCACACAAAGATCAAACCGTCAGTTATTTGAATTAAAGTTTAAAACAAATAAGAAAGATTTTAGTTTTTAGTAAGAGAACCACTCTGACGTTATGGGGTGAGAAACCTAAGATGCCGCTACAGGCGTCACCACCATAATATTCCCTAGCTAGAGAGAGTTTAAGTTACGTTTTTAAACTAAAATTTAGACTTGGGGGTCCTAAATTAAATTTTCAAAAGCTAACAACAAACATACGAACCACTACCATCGTGCCCGGCATGGCATTCCCCGGACATGGCGTCTCCACTCCCGACTGGCGTGACCCTTCTCTAGCTTGAGATCTGTGAGCTGTGCTAACTATGCATTCTGGGGCTGGGGTTTTATGCTGGAGAGGAGGGAAAGCGCGGACGTCGAGGATAGCTGCGGGGGTCTGATTGGCTGAGGGCCTCGAGAACAATGGAAAGTGGGAGGAGAAGTCGGTTGAACAAAGGGACTGGGTGCAGAGCCGTTTGAAGGAGTAGGAACATGCAAAACGGAAAAAGATAGGCCTGTTTTGAGTTTTACTCATTTGAACTTTCGGAAATGGGCCTTTACTTTGTATTATTGGCTACGGATTGAATATTTACATGTTTGTAACGTGACTAGGCTCTTGTTAAAGATTGATACTTGGCTTTGGGTAATGCACAGAACATCACTATTAAATTAAACAAGCTTTTAACGGTAAACTGCAGTGTTAAACACCACAACTAGTTTTGGCTGGGGAGGGGGGCAAAAAAGGGTTTTCGAAGTTTTTGCACAGTTTGACTTTCGGAATTGCATGGAAACAGATCTTTGTAAAAATTCTTTTGGTTTTAATAGTAGTTCAAGCCATCAGTAGCATTTGGTTGGATCTAGTCGGTCTAAGAGGAGAACTAAAATAAACATATATACACTGAAAAATTCGTATCCGGTAGAATGCCAGGTCGTATTACGTTTATACGTTTGGACATATGGTAGCATTTCTGGGGGCAAAAGATTATTATAAAAAGGCTAAATGAATGAAGTTTAGTTTAATTATATGCTAAAACGCATAAAGTTAAATTGGAGGTTTGAACCATAAATTAACGGACAATGTTTGATCTAAGTGGAAATTTTTCATAGTAGTTGCGATCGTTCAAACACAATAAAAAATATCACACTTCAAAAATGGTTGTCACTATATGGACACATGGTTCAGTACATTTCTCCTAAAACACAACTAAGCTAGAGTTTGGGCTTTATGCCCGAAAAATGAGAGTAATGAAAGTACATAAATACAGAGTTCAAATAATGGCAATGGCGGCCATGTTGAAGGTGCGATGTGGTTTTGGGGTGATCTTCAAACGTGAATTACTGGTACTTCCGGGTGGAAAGTCCGGATTTGGGCTTCCCCAAGCATCTTGTATTTGGGCAAGCTATAGATGTTGAAAATTTGGAATGATTCTGTCCATTAACAAAAAAACGGCCAGATGTGCCTCGGCGAGGCATTTTGGATGCCTCAAGAAAAAAAAATTTCAATTTTCTTGAAAAACAGGCGTTTTTCGGTGGCGCTCGTTTACACGCCCCCGGACGCAGGATTTTATTCGGGGTTCTTGAGAACTCGGAATAAAAGCTATAATGGAAAGGTTAGTGCACACAAGATATGCAAAAACACAAGACCGCCAAAATATTATATAAAAATTGACAAGAAATAAAGTACACCGTCTACATAAATGTTGACTTCGGCGTTTTGTCTTTTTGGGGGACCAACGTTTTTGTGGCTCAGAGAACTTTAAGTAAAATTAAAAGTAACACGTAGAAAATAATGTTTTTGCAGCCATTGACTAAATACTGTCCGCGCTGCTTGGTGCAGGAATATCGTACAAGTATTTGAAAATGGGGCAAAAAGACATTTATCAAGAAACACACTAGTTTTAAAGTGAAAGTACAAAGTTAGGGTTTTTGTAAAAGAATACTGTCAAATGAGGCGTCCCGCCACTTAATCGTTCGTACAAGTCCGGATTATGTCCAATTGCCGCGTCTTTTTTTTCTGTGTGACGGCCAAAAACACCTTGCCGTCCACCCTCAACCTAGGCTACGATAGCGGTTAGAAGAGAATATTCTGTGATCACGTGATAGAACACCGGCTCTATTTAACATCAACTAATACCACTAGGATGGTTTTTAGGTTACCAAACAACTTGTTTACATAGGCAATTTGACACTGAAGGATTTTGCGATAAGACCCATAACTTAAACATACTAATACAACACTGGGAAGTTTTGTGGATAAAAACTAACAACCTTTTAACGACAGAGTTGACCTTTCGCACTCAGAGGTGAGACAGACAGCTGTTTTTGGGAAGAAAGCCGTTTCGTAGAAAACTTAAAGAAGAGCCAACCGGGGACAGATTGCAACTCCCGTAGAATGTCCCTAATAAACATTTAATTAGTGTCGTTACAGTCTTTGTCAATATTCTCCCACAGAGGGAGACGTTGATAGTGACAAAAAGAGTAAAGCATAGGCACTTAAAATTTAGGTGTGAAGGCCAAAACGGGAATTAACTGAGAGTTACTTAAGGATGAGCTCTCAACTGACCAAAATGACAAAATTAAAATGCAGGTAAAAATAATGTTCAGTCAGTTTGTACTGAAACGAAACGTTTAACAATTAAATGTTTAACGAAAATGCTGGCTTGATGCAGCAACAATCACTAGATGCTTTCCAGGTTTGTCCAGTAGAATCTGAAGTTTTAGGATTTAAAATTCAGCAAATACACTATTTTAGGTTTGGCTGCTCCTAGATGGAGCCACGGTTGTAGCTACAAACTACACCTTATTTAAAAGAAACATGCACGGGAAATTTACTTTGTTAGATTTCCGGTTTACTTGCAACAAGAAAAAAAACTCTTAATTCGGAGAAAAACTACTTTAGGTTAGGTATTAACCTTTGTTTTATTGGAAACACCAATTCAGTGCTAGAGCCATAATAAATGCATTTATTTCCACCCTAGACTGACATAGAATTCACACTAAAACATCGGTCCTACTTTTAACGAAAAAAAAGGACTGGGAAAACTATGTTTAAGTTTATTACTTGCTTAACACACTGACTTTAAATTAGATTAAAATTCAGGCAACTTTACTTTACCAAACTCTGGGAAAAAATCAAAGCTTACAGGGGGAACACTTTTACTGCAAACCTTTAAATTTCTTGTTTCCAACTTAAGATTGGGGGAAATTAACTCACGTAACTTAAGCCATTCGTCAAAGTTAAACTCGCTAACTCTGGGTTTTTCTGACATGACTAAACTTTTGTTTATATCACTAGCTGACAAACTTCGTTTTATTTTGCCTGTACGAGGCAGGTTCAACGCATTTTTCGTTGTTTGTTTACGCCAACAAAGATGGCGACAGTCCATCCTTTGGTCAAGGGAGGGGACTTGGGTCTCATTATCTCGTAATGGGTTGACTTCCGAAGTCTTCAGCAGACCCCTTTCGTCTGTGCTTGAGGACTTAACGACGATAGGCGGAAGCACTGTGGGGGTTTGGGGCTTGACCAATCCCGCGGGGCTGGTTTGATTACGGGGGCTTCCACGTTTCTTTGATTGACGTGGGCTGTTTCTGACGGGGGGCGTAGCCACCTCGGCTGGCACGAGAGAAAAATCACGGGGCGTGGCGATTACTGGTCTGCGCTGTTTGGTTAATGATTCTAATCCTGTCACGCCCAAAACGACATCGTAGAACGAATTGTTGACCGGTGTAATGCACGCTACTGTTTTTAACACGGTGCCATCATCTAACCTTAGCCTGAGATTTACCTGATCTAAAGTAAATACTTCACTACACAAGGCAGTTTTACATTTAATCTTACGTTTTAAGCGTGGCCAATTTCTGGCGAGCCTAGCGCTAACTAGCGAAACTGTGCTTCCGGAGTCGCATAAAATATTGATTTTATTTTTCCCTATGCTACCGGACAAAGTGCTAGCCTTAAGAATTTTACTGGCATTTTTCCCAACTGGGAAACATGCATTAACTTGCTGGGGTTTCGAGTTAAGCTCGGGGCATTCACTACGAAAATGTCGGGGAGAATTACACACGTAGCAGCGCCTAACTCTATCTTGATTAGGGTTAGTTTTTTCACTACCACTAATGTTTATGGCAGGGTTCCCTCCAGGGTTATCTGCGTTTACACGGACAGATCCGGCCGGATTAGCTATCGTGTTGTGGTTACGGTTGTGACCACGCTGTTGACCAGTAGGTTTAGAACCTTGGTTAGACGCTACAGCTATGGGCTGTGTTTTGGCTGCACGAGTGGCAGCTTCGGTAGCAATTTGTTTATTGCGCGTTGTGAACTCGTCACAAAGTTGGGCTGCTTCAGCCAACGTCCCTAACTTAATTTGATCCGGGATCCATTTCCTAAGTTGGGTAGGGCATGCTTTGTAGAATTGTTCCAAAAGCATTAAATTGACAAGTTTGTCATAGTCCCGGTTAACCTTAGCCAAAGCTAACCAACGAGTAAACAATGTTTCTAACTCAAACGCATAGTCAAAAAATTGTTGATCAGCCTCTTTCTCTAGAGAACGAAACTGTGTTTGCACCGACTCTTTAGTCTGAACAAAACGGGCAAGTATTTTACTTTTTACTAAATCATAGTCTTGCATCTCAGCGTCTGTTAGCTGATCGCAAACTTTAATGAAAACCTCCCCGACGAGGGGTTGGAGTCCCGTGACCCATTGATCTCTAGGAATCTTTTGACTAGTCATTGTACGTTCAAAAATCTTAAGGAAACTGTTGATTTCAGTTTTAGGCGTCCAATGGTTGACGAGACGAACTACGTCCGCAACTTTACCATGTCTTGCAACTGGATTTGGGGGAGCGCCGTGAGCTTCGTTTGGAGCGGGGTTAAGATTTAACGAAGCAGCGTTTAGCTTTGCTAGTTCTAGCTGCTTATCTAGTTTGGCTAGTTCCATTGCACTAGCGCGATCACTAATTTGGGCTTCTTGGTCCCTTTCTTGGGCTTTAAGAGCGGCTTCCCTGTCTTTAAGGGTTAATTCATGAGCCCGGCGTTTTTCTGCATCCGCCACTTCTAAGGCTCTTAACTTCAACTCTTCTGCTTTCAGAAAAAGTTCATTCTCTTTAACTGCTAATTCTTTTTTTGTTAAAAGGATAGCTTCTCTCTTTTCAATAGCGCTTGCTAATGCATCAGAGAGTTCGTTTAAGTCTAATTTGCCATCTTCGAGGGCTGCTCGTAAGATTTGTTGAGATTCGGTTCTAGAATCACTAACGGTAAAACTTAAGTTTAAACATGCCTTCTTGAGGTCTTTGTTTTGTAAATCACGAATGATTTCTTCGAGTTGATCCATTTCGGACATTTTTACGTTTTAACGTGGTCTCAAAATAAAGCCTTTATAAGTGAAACAAAAATTAAAAGCAGCCGCTTAAAATTTAACGTTAAGTTTGAGCAGAGCGAATTAATTAAAAAACTTCTCTCCCAAATCCAGTAAGTTGATACAAAAAAAATACACTCTCAAGAACCTCCAGCACTCTGGTATATGAATAGCTAAATTGCATAAATGCTATCAACTACAACACTCGGCTTGGCGGCCTCTAAGCATATCTCGTGTACACTCACCCAATTGTACAATCGCTGTACGGTCAGTCTGTCCTTCCTGTCTCCATCGCAACACGGGAAGTTCGGCACTGATTTCTGGAGTCGATCGTCTCTGGCGGTCTAATCCACGGGACCTCGGTGTAAAACACAAAATCCTCGGCTAGGCTGTATGGAGCGCAGGTTTCTTTGCGGGCCTCTTCTCCTACACCTTCGGTTAGGGTTGGGACGGCTCTCGGCTTGAGGACGTCTACTGGAAGCGGCAGCTGCTGCTTCCTGGCGCCGGCAGTTGTTGGGGCTGCTGGGCGGTGGTTGTACTGTTTTTTAGCTTTCAGTACGACATCTACTTCGTGACTTTGTGTATCTTAGTCACAGGCATCTGCTTCGTGGCCGTATTGTCGGGACCACAGACGTCTAGTTGGAAGTGGCTTGCATTCTTCTAGGTTTTCTTGCATGTAGCATGGCAGGGGGGAAACGCTTGACGGGAACAGCACCTGTTCATCCCACCGCTGCCACCAGTTGTAACGGCGGACGCTACGACGGCTCAGGTGCTTGTAGCGCCTCCG
>JAHWFP010140370.1:0-21902 GCA_023313725.1 Lithobius niger | reverse complement strand
ACCAATTCTTCAATGGCAGTGTCAACATGGCAGGAATCCGGATATACCGTTCTGCCATCAATTCCGTGCTACGAGTCGCAGGGAAAATTCGTCAAGGACTTTCACATCGCCTCCTTGAACAGAGCTTTCAGCGTGGAAAGGCTGGTGACCAGGGTATCATTTCCTGCAGTGGGATCTTCTGTTGGTCATTAACAGCTTTCTGGAGTAACCATACGAACCAGTGTCATCAACTACTGTAGGACTGTTGACTAGAAAGACTGTTTTCTTGGTCGCCCTTGCATTGGAAAAACGCTGCTTTCAGTTGCAAGCCCTCAACAGAGACGAGGCCTATCTGAAATTTGCTCCGGACTTTTCTTCGGTTTGTTTGCTGCCGAGAGCTCCTTCAGGTCAAAAACTCAATGCCCCTCGAAATCGTCTCAAGTCGTGATCCAGCCCTGGGCCCACTTCCTGACGACGAGGTGGAAAGCCTGCAATGTCCGGTTTGTGCCCGACGGCTTGAAAGACGGAGGATCCAGCGTGGACGAAAAGCCAAACAGACCTGTGACTACCGTACATGACTACAGTAGGACAGGTGACACCTACTTTGATTGCTCCTTTACTGACTCTTCCGCCCGGTTGAAGGACGAGGTGACTGCTACGTTGAAGAATGTCTCCCACCCCCCGCCTACCCAGGAAAAAAGTGGTGTGTATGCAGTGCCCTGCGTGCAGTGTGAAAGTGTCTACGTCGGAGAAAACGAAGGATGTGCAAAAGAGTGCACAAATATCAGATAGCCGTTGATTAGCCTGACAAGAGGAACAGTGTCAGTATACGAAGTCCAAGCGCAAGATTGACCTGATAGCCTCAAAACTCCTTATTAAGTCTTAACACCCATTGCAACCCACACCCTCTACTAACATCCTTTACAGCCAACGCCTAAGAGGGTTTTGGTAGCCTGGCTAATAGCTTCTTCAAAAGCAATGAAATTCAACTAATGCATCAATACTACCCAACCTGTCCAAATATTTCTAAGATCTTAACTCCCAATCTCTCTTCTCTCGTAGCTAAGAAATGGGACTCGCTCATTAAACTAGTAGCGATGCTAGTCGAGAGATGGTAGCACTGTCGCTGATGCTCGATTCAATTGTACGTTGTGTGTTGTTTGTGAATTTGTCGATTTTGTTAGTGTTGCTCCTGCCTGATGAAGGTGTAGGTTAATAATAATTTGGTAATTTGTTAGTAGTACAAATTCACTTTATGGCAAAAAACTACCGAAAATTCAGAGTAAACCAGTTGTGTGTGTTTGCTTTTCATTTGGCTGATGTGTTAAAAACTGTTGTCTATTTTTTTTCTGTGTAGCCGACATAGACATTCGTACTTAAGTAATATTTGTTTATTTTAATTCATATTTTCAGAGCCTTTTCCATGGTCAAAAAAGTCTGTACAGTTATTAATAATCCTCCGTAGCGACATGGACGCGCAGTTTGCCTCACCTATGTGCAAGAAGCTTGTTCTCTGGGAAGAAATTTCTAGAAAAATGAATGACGTCGGTGGCTACAAAGTGCCTAGGTCAGTGTGTGATAAAAAATGGCGAAATCTTAAAATCACTTACAAGAGGATTAGAGACCATAAGAATAGAAACACTAATAAGATAGCTTGGGAATTCTTTGATCTTATGGATGAATGGGCGAATAGAAAGATAGAAAGTTCGCCAGCACGTACAAACACCAAGTCAAATACAACCATGGAAGAAGATGATGGCATCGAAGATGATGCGGCAGATCAGTCTGATTCTTCGTCATCGTCTGAGCCTATTAGTGATGGTAGTTCATCACCGCACAGTAACAAACGTCAGAAGACTAATGTCAATGACGGCGGTGAAAGTTCCAAGGCCTCGTCTACCAAACTTTCACGTGGTGTTAAACGCAAACATGATTCCAGTGATGTACCGCCGAAGTGGTTTGAGGACTTCATGAAGCAACGTAAAATTGATCATGAAAGACGGTACAAATTGGAAGAGCGACGTCTCGAACTTGAAGCGGCCCAAGTGAAAGCGATGGAAAAACTGGTAGCAGCCATTACGGAGAATATGTGCAAGTCAACTAACACATCTTAGTTTACCTATTGTGACTAATAGAAGCAATCTGGGGTTAAAAATTTTAAGTAAAAAAGCACGTCAACGGTCCGTTTGATTTATGGTCATGTTAAATTTGAAGCTAAATTTCAAAGACTATCATGAAGCTGCATTATTAGTAAAAAGACAGTTATACAAACTACGAGTAAAGAAAAAGCTTGTACCTATATACAATTGTTTTTCACAATTAAAAAGAGCTGTTGCCTTTGTCATGGCAATGCCACACGACATAGAAGTTTCGAAGTTGTAAGAGAATATTTTCTTTTTGTGTGACCTATTTGAAATAAGGTAACTCGGCATGAGATTACATGAAGTTTACATTAGTAACTGATGTTTCTGTGAATACATGTAGTGTAAAAATTACCTTTATGTTTTATATTCATATACAAAATGGAAATATTTTCCACAGCAGGCCTAGCAGTGCTGTTTATTTTCATTACATTTCATGTTTTTTGTATTTGTTCATCTTATAAGCTGCAACTATGGGTGTCATACTTTCCCATACTTACCCCCAAATTTAAATAGGCACAAATATGAGGCAGACTGTTTTCACCTTAGATTCCGGCAGTATTACCAGTATACTTAGTACCGAAGCTTGGTTCAACTGATGCTGACTCAAACTGCTACAATTTTAAACATAAAATTGGTTAATACTTATCCTAAAATACATCACTTTTATTTTGGCTTGTTTGTTACAAAAACTCGTTTACCTGCCCAATCTACTTCATTTTTCGATCTACCTGACAGAGTGCTGCCCCGGGTGGCCATTGCTCAGTGCTCACTTTTTTCGCTCTCTCCTACTCGGATGGATGGGTTTGCTCTACCTGAAGGTGCTTATTTTACGATATGTAAAAGCAAATTTTAGGCTTAAAATAGTAGGTTTCACTTTGCTCCGAAAATGCTCACATTTATTTTGGCCGACTTCGTCCCAGATGAGTTGGGTAAAACGAGCCCTGCTGTCTGTAACTCAAAAACCTTCATACCTTTACCTCAACTTACTATCCGACCACCAGCCTGTTTTGTTTTGTGCTGGGGATTCTCTCACCCGGCGTTTTTGCTCCTGCCATTATGTGTTGGTTCTGGCTGGTGAGTCCCGACAGGTCCCGAGTGCTTTGTAATAATGGCAAGTGATTGTTGTCTTGAGTTTCCAGGTGCAGGCTGCCTTTGTCTCCTAAATGGGTACGCCAGCTGCATAAACCCATGAAGCTGCTACGGCTCTTAGCTCGTGATCCCATGTTGGTTCTGGTATGTCCACGCTTTCCTCCGAAGACTTGTATGCTTTTCTGATGGTCTCGCAGAATCATTATTCGTGGAATAAAATTTCACCTTTAATATATGCTCAATTTCACACCACCAGGCACTATACTCACTGCAGACAGGGTCCGCAAAAGGCCTTGAATTTCTTAAAAAACCCTTAAATTTGAAAACTAAAAATTCAAGGCTTGAAAACTGGAAAGTTTGTTGTCCAAACCTTGAAATGGCCGTGAATTGTGTGAGTGCACATTATTTGGAATGAGGTTAATACAGTTCAGGTTAAGTTAGGTATAAAATTAAATAAATGACTAGAAATACGGTAGTACAACCAAATCCATGCATTTTCTGTGAATGCTTCTTCTTCCCGGATTGGACTGGAGACAGACAGAGAGAGAGAGCTGCCTTGCAGTGCAAGAAATGTGCGCCAGAAGTGGTAGCTGTGCAAGTGCTGTTCCACTGGCTGTTAGTTGCTGTATTCCTTCTGCCTCTTCATCCATGGGAGCATGGACTTGTATACTACCACACTACACGGTGGGATGGGAGCAACCCTCTCCAATGTCGGTCGCCACTCACCACTTGGCGAATGAAAATCAACAGTTGGTGACTTGGAATCTAGTCCTACTCGCCAAAACGGTGACTAGCAATAGAAAATTACGCTGAAATGGTGATATCTCGGGAACCGAACAAGCTAGAGATGAACGGTTTGCAGCGTTATGCTCAGGTTTACAAGGGCTACTGCCTTTTCTGCAACAGTAATGGGGTGAAAGAAAGTTTTACAACTCTATAAATGCATAAATTAGAAAAACCATGCATTGTGCAAGATATTTTTGGTATTTGGCGAGTAAAAATTCTGAAATGGCGAGTTCTTTTTAAGGTCTACTGGCTAAGTGGCGACTGCACCTGGAATGACATTCGAGAGGGTAGGATGGGAGGACACAACGTTCACATTGTTAACGCAGTTTAGCTCCGTACTGCAACCGTCAACAACAAAATTGTTAAAGACACAGAAATGGCAGTAAATGTTACAAACAAAACTGAGAACGGGATGGTGTTAATATTAACATCTGGCAAAATTCTGGAATATAAAAGATAATTTTGCTAATTGACTGCAAAGAGCTTTGAAATGAGCTGTAGATTAGCCTTGAAAATGGCTTCGTCTGTTTTGTATTAACCCTGTACAGAGTTTTGTGTCGTCCGTCTTCATCAGGCTATTGGGACAACGCTGGTTTTTCTTTCTCCTTCTTGGTTGTCATGTGCTAGATTCAAATTTTGTGTTGTGTGTAGCCTCTGGTACTTGTTATGCTGTCCAGTCCTCAAACTCCACATAGTCGAAAATTGCTCACTGAACTTTTTTGCGATCCACTGCGATTTTTGCCGCAGAAAATGTCTTGGATGAGGTAGCCTTACTCACAGTTAAGTCAATCGGAAAGAAAAGCGGTCTGAATTCTGAATCCTCCTTTTTCTTTGACACCTCCGAAGTTTTTAGGTACAACTTTAGTGTTCTAACGGTTGAAGTTTTCCCTGGTTCTCTCTGCCTACTAGGGTTCCGAACTTCCGAGTCCCTGGACGACTATTGGCTTCGTCAGTTCTTCAGGCCTGTGTGTTTTCGCTCTAAACTCAACTTTGTAGAGCAGAACGCTTTTCCCGTCTTTGGCAAACCCGATGCTCTGTTTGCTTCTAGAGAATGCTGCTAGTTCGCATTGTCAACTTGCCATTGCCAGGGCTACCAAGAAAATTGTCTTTTGTGTGATGCGTAGCAATTATGCCTCTCAAAGTGGTTCGTATGGGTGTTTCGAGAGACTTGCCAGCACCAGAGGAAAGTTCCATCCCAGGAAGAATTTTCCAATTATTGGTCTCAGGATTCCGAAATATTGGATCAATCTTGTAATGAATATGGTTGGAAACGATCTCTTGCTTTCCGTAAAAGGCCAGGACCGAGTTTATCGCCGATCCTGTACCCTTTTATTGCCATGACTGATAAGACTTGATTGAATAGCACCACAAAAAACTTAGCAATATCTGTAGCCTCAGTGGAGCAGCGGTTTACTTTTCTTTGACTGCTGACATGCTGGAAGAGGTCCTGCTTGAATCCGATGGCGGGAGATCCTTCCGGTTCCTCCTAGAATCTACTACTGGTGACTGACTGCTAAAGCCAGAGGATTGTTGACCCTGATCTCGAATGTAGTCTTTTGTTAATAGATCTTCCTGGGAGTTTTCTTTCTTAGTTCCAAGAGTTGACCAGTTTCAGACTGCAGACCCACACCTACTGATTCCAGAATGTGATTAGGATTGCCTCCTTTACAACACTACTGATTGGCTACTGACTGCTTCCCTTTTTTATTTGATCCATTGTAAAGGAATAGTTTGGCTTTCCCCCACTGGCTGCAGCAAAAGCCACCATCTTGTTTTGACTTGAGATCGGACTTTCAACATGTTGTCGGAATGGGACTGGAAGTTGAATCCCTAATTCTAGATTTTCTTGGTTAAAAAACTCGAATGAAGAAAAATTACGTGTCCCCAAAACTTCCGAGTAGGGTTGAACAGGGCGTCACATTCTTGATTGCCGTAGGTGGGCAGTCACCCAACTGCAGATTGGCTGGAGCCAATGGCCTTAAGTCGCCCGCGTCTTGAATAGCGCAGCGCGAGATGGGAGGCCACAAAACCGTTGATTTTTTCCCCCAAATTTGCCGAAATTCAATTTTCTGCATTCTGGATAGATAGCTTCAAACCATAGACCATCAGTTTCATGTTGGGTTGCATCGAGTTGAATGCTTCGCCGAACAAGCGGCGACTCGATGACTGATGGCGTGGCCGTGGAATTGCTTTCACTCCTGCTGAAACTCCGGTTCACTACATCTCCCAGCAAAAAATCACCGTCTTCTAGAACCAAGCTAAGCAATCGCTCATCCAGTGATCCTATTTTACCTCCAACTTCTGCTTTTCATGTGCGCTGGATTTTTGCTATGATCGTAGGAAGCCTTTCATCTCGACTTCTGAATGAGAATTGTAGCACATTTCACAAAGACAAAATCTACAACGTCGGCATGCCAAATGACTATCTCCCATTGTCAACTGGTGCCACACGATCCATAGGTAATTTTATTTCCCATTGGAGATAACGGTCGACGCACTAGGCACAAACCACAACACAAACGTCACACTGCGAGCTTGTGTTGCAGGCACGTCCGCACGTTGCCTGCCCAACGAAAAGAGTGAGCAATGGTCGCCCTGGTGCGGTGATTGTGTCTGGGGGCATGCTGTCAGGTAGCACGAAATATTAGGTAGATTGGGCAGGTGAAGAAGTTTTTCTAACGAAACAGCCAAAATAAAGGTGAGTAGGATCAAAGTGAAAAAAAATTTTCCTTCAGGGTTTTTGTTACACACCAATGCTTTTTTTTTTATTGTGGAGTGTGGACGCCATAATGATTTTTTAAGGGTCTTGTTTGGTTTCATTTTATTTTTTGGCAAATAATTTGAAAACTTTATACTTATAAGCTACCAGGGGTGTGTGAGCTCAACTTTTTCACATTGAATCGAGTTCGAGTTTTGAAGATGATCTTGTAGGTTGTTACAATTACCATATGCTAAACCAATTAAATCGTTTTTTCGTGTAACGTAAACACTATACACGACACGACTTTATTTCTGCCTCTTACAAAAACTGAACTGAACTGAGTGATATAAAAAATACTTTGTTTATACAGGCCGTTGTAAAGCGTACACTTTTAAAGTGTATTTTACAGAATTTTAGTAAAATTATAGGTTTGCTTCAATTTATCGAAGAAGAAAACTGATTTTTTAAAGTCATCGAAACTTGTAACGCTACTCGAAATTTCTATTTCTTTGTGCTGTAAAAGTTCTATACCTGTTAATTTAGCAATATTGTCCCAATGATGCTGAACATTGGATGCTTGAGACTTGAATAGCCACCTCAGTGACCCAACCGCGCATGCGCATGCGTGGTCCTCCCCATAAGAGTGGCGGCTACGCGGGCTCGTCATCTCTTTGTCTCAAGCTGCCGTCCTGTTGGTTCTTCGCCTTCGCTGGCGTCTTCAAGGCTCCCTTCCCGCCCTTCGTTGGATCTGAAGACACCGTGGCTCCCTTCCCGTGTCCTCCCAGGTCGGTCCCACCTTCCGTTCGGCAGTCGTAACTCTCCCCTGCCCTTCGGTCGACCCGTCCCTTCTGGCTACTCCTCGCCGGGACAGAAGACACCATTGCTCCCTTCCCGTGTTTTCCCGGGACGGTTCCACCCTCCATTCCAAGCTCCTTCGTTTTATTGCTTTCGGCCGTTCTTGAACGAGCCGTTTGCCCTTCGTTGGAAATGAAATCTACGTGGCTCCCATCCCGGGACCGATCCACCTCCCGAACCGGCAACCTCTTTCGTCCCATTGCCCTTCGGCCGTTTTTTGAACGGGCCACCGACCCTTCGTTGGAAATTAAGACAACGTGGCTCCCTTCCTGTGAGGTCCCGGGACTGTTCCTCCTTGCGAACCTGCAATCTCCTTCGCCTTTCACCTTTTGGCCGTTCTTTGAACGGATCGTTTGCCCTCCATTGGAAATAAAAACAACGGCACTCCCTTCCCCGTAGAATCCCGGTTCCGAACCAACTTCTGTTCAAGATACCTCCTTCGCCCTCTTTGCCCTTCAGTAGTTCCCTGGACAGACCGCCCGCCCTTCAATTGAAACCAATGTGGCTCCCTTCTCGTGATTTCCCGGGACCGATCCACCTTCCGAACCGACAATCTCCTTCGCTTCATTGCCTTTCGGTCGTTCCTGGACAGGACGCTCGCCTAAGTGAGAACAGTGCTCATCGGAGCGCCTTCCCTCAGTTTCCCGTGTCCGGCCCACTCCTGCAATTACCTTCGGGTACTCCTGGTCTCGGAACTGACAACAACGTGGCTCCGGGTACAGTTCCTCCTTCCGAACCGTCTACCTTCGTCGCCTTTCAGTCGTTCCCTTTAAACCATTCGCTCTTCGCTGGAATTGAAAACATCGTGGCGCCCTTCCCGTGCATCCCCAGGATCGATCCACTTACTTCAACTCTTCTTTCGGTCGCCCTACCAGGTTGCCCCTTCGTTCGTTTCGGAAACGTCATGGCTATCTTCCCTTGCTCCATTGTTTCATATCTACCTTCAGTTCCCTTCCTTCGGGTCATCTGTCCTTCATTACGGGGTTGTCATAACTTCCATACTCCTGACCTCAGCACCAGCTACCGTCATTCGATCTCTGCTCTTCATTCAAACCAGAAACATCGCAGTTCCTTCTGACTAATTCGCCGTCGGCTGTCTTCTCTGAAACAGCCAAAACCGGCGAATTCTTCTCCTCGCCCTCCCAAGGTGGTGCCGCCTTTGAAGGAGCCCCATGCTTCACTTACCCTTCGACCGCATTACGAACGTCATCAGCCTTCAGTTGCACCGCCCAACCTTGCCGAAGCTCAGATTTCATGATTCCATCATTCCTTCCAGTTTGGGGCAGCGACACCTTCTGACCCCCTGACTGCCCCTCATGCACGACGCCTCTCGTCCAACCATCCGGGTTCATGGTCCTTCTTCCCTATGCACCCGTTTCACGACGCCTGCACACCAGCACTACAACCTCCTCCGCCTCGTGTTCTGCCTCCTTTGCTACTAGGTAGCTTCGTCTGCTTTTTACCCGACGCACGTGCCCCTTCATCTAGATCGTTTGATCTGCGCCGGGCTGGAGTCGACGCATCCTTCCCATACCGGGCCGAACCTTCATCCCGTCCCCTTTTGCTTTCCTTCGGCTGCTTTCACTCCCTACCTGGGTCTCCCATTCCTTTCCGGCTTCTCGTCAGGGCCCTTCGTCCGCCCACTGTCTTTCGGTAAGCCGGGGCCTACGACGTCCCCACGGGACTTCTCCATGCTCCATCTCTGCTCCCTTTCACTAGAATCCAAAAAAAAAAAACAGTATAACATAGCTCACAAATTAAACACTTGTTCGACCGGTTTGCCCGAACACAACATCCTTTCGCTTGCCCACACCACCTTACGTGGCTGCTCTACAACCACTTCTCTCTCTAAACCCACTCATGGGTCCCGCACATCCACGCCTTTCAGCCACTGTCGCCACTCCCTCACGGTGGTTTTCTTCCCTTCGCACACCATCCATCCTGCAATGGTTCCCTTCGGCTCTGTCATTTCCCGCCACCAGGGGCGCTGCTACTCCCTTCGGTTTCGGCTTCCGCCTTTACCTTCCGGCTGTTTTCCCGCTTCACGTTCACGTGACCCTTTGTTGCCACGTTTAGGTCTACTTAGCACCCCACGTCACCGTGTTTTTCTGCCTTCGCCACTGTGTTTCCAGCCATCATCATGGTCAAGACCAAAAAGCCCAAGATTCTAGAAGATGAAGTCGATATGTACTTCGGACGAGTCCCAACCATCGACGATCCCGGTAGTTGTCATTGTGCGGGTCTCTTGAACCCCCACTGGATTGACCCCCACAAACAAGTCTGCCAGTATCACAGGGCCTGTGATTACTACGTAAATCCCTGCCCTATATGGTCACCATCACACACAAACAATGGCGAGAAATCGTGTCCAGACAACTTCTGTCGGCGACCTGAAAACGCCAGGCATTCAACCACAAGGAAACGATCCGTAAACTCTAACAAGAATCTCTCTCGTCATCATCCTCTCCAGCTTCCACGGCAGTTGCAGTTCCACCAACTCTTGGGAAAACGCATCCTTCTCCAGTGCCAACACACCCCTCTCCCAACAATCCTGGGTGAAGTCATCTGCAGCTACTGACACACCAAACAGTGTTACCACCATTCTTTCTTCTTCAACCAACACAAACACCAATCCATTACGACCTTCAGACGGAACCTACCATCATGGAAGAACCCCCTTTGTCTCCCATTCCTCACATGGTACCTCCTATTGACATTCCATTAGTCCAGGACTCCGAAATTCCAGCCCTCCCCTCTCTCCTCGACAGAAATTTGGGGGATGAATCCCGCACTCTCCGGTTGGATTCAACAACTCCCTCCACTGATGCTGAATCATCATCACCGCAAGTTCAAGTAATAACCCCTGTACAACCTGACTTAACACCCCTATATGGACTCAATGACGAAGAAATTGTTGAAGTGAACCACGAACATTTTCCTGTCCTTAAAACACAAACTGCGCCTGGACATTTCCCATTCAAAAGAATCACGCGAAAGTCAAGCCGTGTCTTCTGCATCTACAAGACGTCCTGTTTCATCAATACAACTCCATCTCTTCCCTTAAAAATGAAATGGGAAAACTCAAAGCAGCTAACGCAGCCCAATTCAAAGAAATTACGGACAACATACTCTCGAAAGCAATTCTCAACACACCAATCCCGCCTCCACCGCACACCGGTCTAAACCCACCGTCAACTTTGTCTCCCTGGCTGCTACGCCCACTCGACTGCTCACATAAAATGTGCCCCTCTTACAACCGCCCAAGCCGATTTCTTCACCCTGCTCTGCAAGAAAAACCATCCGATCCCCGGTTGAAGCCAACAACGTTCCCGTCACGTCCACTAGAAGTCTTCGACTTGAATTCTGCTACACCAGACTCATCACCCATTCAACACAGCTCTGATGCCCTTCTCCTATCCAAAATCCCAACCTCCGACATTCCTTACGTCCCATGCAGGTCAAAAGCTAGACATTACTGTTTGGGTCTACGCTCTCAACCACCTCATTCAAACCAATAAGCAAGGTCACTAGCCGGCCAAAAGAAAAGGGAAAAGAAAACCTCCACGCTTTCCGAACACATTTGGCCTTACCACAAAAAAAAGGAACAAAGAAGAAAGAAGACTCGCCTCGGACCTGAACTTCCCTTTAAAGCCCCCTCTCCCACCCACGGGCGGAGACCTTAAAGTGAAAGACAGAAACTAACGGCCGGCTAACTTCAGAAAATATTAAAAAATAATAGGGAAAGAAACGGTTAAACCCGTCACCAAAAGGCTCCACCTCTCAGTGGTATCTTTCAACTTTTACCCACTCTGAAAACCGCACAGGTAACAAACTGCCTCAGAACCTCTGGGAACTCGCTCAAAAGGTGCCCGCCGCCTAATTTGACGAGGTCAGCCTGTCAATGCTAAAACTGACAGGTATAATACTTTTACAGCACAAAGAAAGAACATTTTGCCGGCCCCCAGCCAGGCCGGCTAAAATGGTTTCGTTTGCTGAAAAAAGTACTATACCTTAGGTCCCTCCAAGCCTCCCCTCTCAAGTAACCTTTTGGCACAATTGAGAGACAAAGAGATGACGAGCCCGCATAGCCGCCACTCTTATAGGGAGAACCGCGCATGCGTAGTTGGGTAACTGAGGTGGCTATTCAAGTCTCAAGCATCCAACAGCATACAGTGGGACAATAATGCTAAAATTGACAGGTATAGTACTTTTTTCAGCGAAAGAAGCAAAATGTTCTTTTTGCCCACCCTTGTTTGCTACTGACTTAAAATTAGCACGAATGGATAGTGCTCGAAAAACCATTTGAATGGTGTATTCAAACTTCACAATCGGTGAAAAATTTGCTGAGACTTTATGGACTTGGATGCGAATATATGATGACGATGCAATTCAGAAACAAAATCAGAAAAAAAAGTGCTGTCTTCATATTTGTGCCAGTAAGGTATTATGTTACTGTTATGGGTTCATCTTTGTTCTTTTTCGTAAGTTGTGTGGTCTGGTAACAGTCCACTGTTACGTTTCTAATAACACAGTTGGTGTTCACATTATGTATAATAGTCAAACTGAATAGTAAATAAACACCTGTCGCAAATTTAGTCAGTTTGTTGAAAACACCGGCAACCGGTAGTCACAGTGGTACTTAAAAGGCATATTAACGATCACAATCAAAACACTTTACCACCTTTGAAGAACACAAAATGGTTCTACACTTGAATTTTCAGTGATACTCCTTTCATCTTCATCAGAAGTTGTGCGAGAAAATAAATTAACATTGGAAAGAGAATCGATACTGTGATGTGACTTTTAATTTATTTTCTCGCACAACTTCTGTTGAAGTGAAAGGAGTATCACCGAAAATTCAAGTGTAGGACCATTTTGTGTTCTTCGAAGGTGGTAAAGTGTTTTGGTTGTGATCGTTAATAGTCAGTTTGTGTTATTTGGTTGGCCCAGTACAAAAGTTAACCTCATTATCTCTAATAAACATTAGCAAACTCAAACTCCAGATGGTTTTTCTGTGTACTTTCGTACTGTAAATTGTAGATCTGCTATTTTCTTTGATGAATATAATTTGCATATTATACCGATGTGCACTTGCAAACATTGGTTGCCCATATGTTCTTATGCATTTTTATGCATCTCCGCTTAACGCAAACTCTACTCAATGCCAATCTCGGTCGAGTTAGAGGTTTTACCATAGGTTCAAAACTGGCTACTAAAGAAAGTTTTAAGTAACCATGGTTACACTTCATTCCAAGACCCATTAACTAACAAGACCACAAACGTGAAATGACACAATTTTACTGCTTCTTTAAAATTACAATATTCACCAAATGTACCATAATGTCCTATGTCTGCAGTTACTCGGTAACCAATATAATCTATACCCTGTAAAAATGGGGAGTATCAAATTGGGCCGTGGAAAAAAAGTAGTATTTGGTTCTAGGGAGCATGCTGGTGTAATAACAGTTGTAAGAGTCAATCCTTTTCATTTTCCCGTAGTTAATAACTTTTTGGAAAGAATTCATATTTTACTAGACTTACCTGTTCAGGGAAAAAATCTGGCAAGGCCAATCACAGAAATGCCCAGGATGGGGTGGGGGGGCACACCCGTATGGGAAAAACCACCTGCTTGTTCTTTTGCCCTTCCAAACCACTCCTCACTCTTTCTTACATTCGTAAGCGGGCTCCTGGTCCTGCGCACCTCACCTTTCATGACCGCGAGGAGCTGGTTTTGGGGTTTCCTTATGCAAAATCGATACCTCTGTTAGCATGAGTTGGTTTAACATGCGGCTCCCAGGTAAGCTTGCCGATGCTCCATCTGGCAATCAACGTGTCCAAAAACGTGAGCATTCCTTCCTTCTCTTCTTCAAACATGAAACCCAAGACCTACTGGCCACAAGTCCAGCATTGCTTCTTCTTTTTCCAGCTCGTACTACCCTGCCATGAATGTGTCATCCTTCCCTGAAGATAAGGATATGATTTGTAGATGACACGTTCACGGCAGGGAAGAAAGAAGAGCTGAAGAAAGCAAAAGTGATGCTGGAATCGTGGTTGAAAGATCTTGGTTTCATGTTTGAGGAAGGGAAGCTCCAGTTTTTGATATAGTACATTGATTGGCAGACTGAGCACGGGCAAGCTCATGTGGGAGCCGTATGTTAAACCAACTCGTACTGACAGAGGTATCGATTTAGCATCAGGTGTCCAGATGCTAAATCGATACCTCTGTCAGGTACGAGTTGGTACCTCTGTCAATCGGTACCTCTGTCAGTACAGCTTTCAAGCCAGCTCCTCACAGTCATGAAAGCTGTATCCTCTTGGAAGACATCACACTTGTTGCCTAGTCATCTCTTAGTAACCCCGATGCATTTCAGCATAACACCTACAAACTGTCACAATAGGTCCATGAGGTAAACGTGGATCTCAACGAAACCAAGTGTACCATCCTTAGGCCACCTGCATACCCTACAACCATGTGCCCTGAAATTAAATAGACTTCCAGAAAGAACTTGGTGTACTCATCAATCATAAACTCGTCCCAATACAGTGACCTCATCACCGACAAGGCTATCAGATGCTTGACAAATCCACTTTCTTCTCTACCGCTCCCTGGCTTCCAACACCCTAGAGTATACTAATTTGGCTTGGTGGATCAGTTAAGAATTGGATCTCGACAAACTGGTGAGGCTTCAGAGAAAAGCCATCAAACAAGTATATTCCATCTATCACTTATGTTGCACCGAACGCCTTAAAGCCCTCATACTCCCTACCCTTGAATACCTCCAAATTTAGACAGAGGAATCACAAGCTTCATCCATGACAATATTAACGATGTTGTTAATACCAATAAAATCCTAACTTAAGAAACCCTGACACTGAACGTTGTTAGGCAGCTTAATCTGTGTACCACAGTTAGCAGGTCACCTGCAAGCTCCCCCGCTAATAACAATCACAACGTCAACTCCATCAAATAGATACGTGATGCTACATTCCATGAAATCATCAATCTTGGGGAATTCAGTTTTAACCAATGCACCTGGATGAGGCTAGAATAAAATCATCCAACCACATCACATAACCAATACATGTTCCAGGGTCTCCTCCACCTCTTCACAAATCCTGCACATTGCATCCTCTCCTTCCCTCCCCTTTCCAATATCCCTGGTATGCAATACTACACACCTCACCCTAAACAGCCAAATATTCCCCCAACCACCTTCACTCGCCTCCACACACAAACAAATCCTTTTTGTTCTGAGCAACACCCACCAAACCAGAAACAACGAGTTGAAATCTTCCGGTGCCTTTGTGCACCTCTAACATCTTGAACTCTCACTGTTTTCGAATTTGCAGTAATTGGAGTGAACTGCGAAGGAACATCGTCTCAGCTTCCGAAACCAACAGTTTGTTTCCCAGCATCAAACAGGCTTCATATCCCATTCCTTGTCACTAGGTGGTCTGGGAGAGAAGTTCGTAAGTTTCATTTCGTAGCTGCAGGCCAATTGATTCAACATTGTCAGAATCTTATTTTACGCAAGCAACGTTAAAAGGCGTCAACTTTTCAGGCCGCGCACGAACTGGCATTACGCCAGGAAGCAAGGCCTGCAATTTCTACTCCAGTTGGCCTTGGTTTGAAGAAGTCATTTCACTTCCCGCTCCAGTCATGGAACACTGTTGCATGCAGAGTTACCACATGCCAGAACTAATCTTAGCACGGGTGCTATGTTTTGCCCCTAATTGTTAGGCTAGAACATACGTAGCATATTTTTAACATAGGTTATCTGAGAAAATCAATGATGATGATGCTGGTGGGTTTCCCTTTTGAAACAGTGCAGCCACAAGCCACATACCCAAAAACTCTCTCACACCCCCACCATACATCCCCAAACACTTCCACCCTCCAATTCACTCCACTCCCCTCCTGTTCCACCTCCCCTGGAGAATATATTTTCCCCTTCACTTCCATGCCCTACTCCTGCCGCACAATGAGCCGGTAAATCACCTCCTCCCTCCCTCCTAAATTCTTCAACCACAACACTCCATCAATACATGTTCTAGGGTTTTCTCCACCTCTTCACAAATCCTTCACATCGCATCCTCGTCTTCCCCTCCCTTTTCCACACCAGCTTCTTGGTATCCAATACCCCTAACCTCACTCTAATCAGCCAAACATTCCTCCAATCACCCCAGTACTAACCATCTCACCCAATTCAACTTTTCTCCTCCCGATACCGCACAGCCGAAGACTTCCTCACCAATGCCGCGTACCAGTCACTCTCTCCTCCCCCTAAACAAAGCCTCTCCCTGACTCAACCAGACTCTTTTCCTGTCTCCTCAAATACACCTCAAACAGCAGAAGGGAAAGCAGGCATCAGACGTCTTCTGCATTTCACCCACTCAGGCCTCACTCCATTACAGGCAGACATGTACATCTCACCCTCACACAGCCTCCTAAGCAACCTAATAAACTCTTCCTCACTTCAAGATTCCTGAGCTTCCTCCAAAGCAGTCTCTACCTCACCCATCGTAAGCCTTTGCCACATCAAGGAAAGCCACCCAAAGACTCTGTCCCTCCTTCCTCACCTTCTTGATTGCCTGGGTTACCACAAAGATATTTTTCCGAGCCTCCTCCTCTTCTTTAACCCATTCCGAATGTCTCCCAGCATCTCCCTCTTTTGAAGCTCTATTTTAAGTTGACTCTCCAAGACTGTAATAAAAACCTTATAAACCACACTGGTGATCGCTGCCAACCTATAGTTCGCAATCTTCTCCCGATCCATTCGTTTTCCCTTAAACTCATCTGGTGGATTCTCACCTTCCTCCAGCTCTCAGGTAGCCACCCCCTCAAGGGTCCCATTTATTTCCTCATCAACCTCTAATTATAATCAACCTAATCAATCTCTTCTATCCTTTAACCCCATCTGCTTCAACAGTTTCCACCCAAACTAACCCATCCTCTCCTGTCACCCTTCCCTTCCTAGTAAAAGACAATAACTCTTCAAATTCCCCCACTGTGACAGCCTGGACCAGCCAGCCCTCCCCCCCTTTCCCCAACCTCCTCCAATACCCCTTCCTCGAAGTTCCCAGACAACTCTCTTAAAAATCAATCCGGGCAGGCCTTTTGCCCAAATCACACCTGCTCCACTTCCCTCACCTCTCTCACCCCCCAAAGCTCCATCCTGCATTTTACTCCTCTCGTTGACAACCCTCTAAAACTCCTCTCCAGCGCCCGTCCATTCTCCCACAAGTTCTCTGGTTAATTTATGATTAAACTCACCAATCATCCTTGTCATCACTTTGTTCGCCTCCTTTTCCCATTCCGTGTCCTCCTCCCACCTCTCCTAATTTCCCTTCTCACCATCCCTGCGCCTTTCTCTCCTCCGTCTGCTTCACCCGTCCTTGCACCTTTTGTGTTTCCTCGCCTCCTTATCTCATCCCCCTTTTCCTTGCACTTACCCACCCTCCTTCCCAATCAGCCTCTCAAGCCACCCTATGCACCTCAGCCTCCCAGTTACAGTACTTCTTCCCCAATCATCATCAATCTCCTTCCCAAGACTCATCCACTCCTGATCCTGCGGTTCCATCCCCACCAACCTTCCTCTGCCCCTTACTCCTCCCGCCTTTTCCTACTACACTCCACCCAGTCCAAGCAGTGGTCAGAATCTACTCCCCCACCTTCCCCCGACATCCACCCTAATATCCCTATCCTACCATCTTCTCCCCCTCCCAGAACACAAAGTCAGTCACCAATCTACACCCCTTTGTCCCCACATACACGCCATCCTTTCCTAATTCTCCAAATTTGCCACCTCCATTACGTTATCAACCACAAACTTTATTACCGATTTTCCATTCCTGTTATTCACTCTTTCTAACTCAGCAAGCCTACCATTGAAGTCCCCAAGAATCAGAAGACAGTGACCCTCATGCCCAAAGTGTCTCCAATTATATATTGTGCCAGAATCTCCTCATTCCACTGTTTTCTTCCTCCTTCCACCCCACTGTCATTTTCGTACCCTCAATCCTCCTGACCACCCAAAGATGTTAGCTTCCTTCCCCTCCAACTCTGCCACTCAACATAGCTCATAAATAAAATTCCTGTAACTCCCTCCACCCCTTTTTCCTCCTTTCCCCTCGTTGTCCCAACCCAATCCCATTCTGGTGGATTCTCATCTCGAAAATGTGACTCAGTCATCGCCACTATGAGAAATCCCCTCACCTCAGCCTTTCTCAGTTCCTCCCATTTCTTCCTCTTCTCCCCCTCTCATATTAATAAATCCCAACCCTTCTTCTCCCTCCGCCTCTTTTCCCCTTAAAAATCCTCCTCCACCTCTCATGATGTATCCTCTCTAAACTCCGCTTTCGCTGCCTCCTGAGTAAAGTATACACCATCCGTGCTCCAGTACAACCCAGCCCAAACTCCCTGGTATTTCTATTTCTGGTCCCCACAATCTTCTTAACAGACAGGAATTGAAGTCACGGATCTCCTCAACAACTGCCCCCCCCATCTCCGGCACCAACACACACACTCACTTCAGCCATCCTCCTGACCTCTTGACTTTCCTCACACTTGCTTCAAACCCCTTCACAAACTGTGCACAATCTCCCCCTCCCTGCATCATTGATCCCAACACAGAACACCACAAATCCTCTCTCCCCCACCAGATCCTTTACTGCATCCTCCACTAACACTGTGAAATCACTCAACCAACATTCCCTGTGAGCAAACTTAATAATCTTTCTCTCGTCCCATCCCCTTCCTACCCACTCCAGCCATGCAACATTACTGTCTCCCACCTACTATTCCACCCCACCCACACCTCCCCAAAGCTTCCCTTCCACCTCCTATTCCCAAGCTCACTTCCCTCTCCAGTCTGCTCCTCCTCATTACTTCCACCATCCACAGGTGCCTTCGAAAATTGACTCAAATTAAGTTACTCAGGTTTCTCTTGGATCACGGAGTAACTCAAAATAGTCAACCCTGGCACTCCTGACCAAGCATTAGTTTACACAATCACTTCACTCCTTGGGAGCTAATACACGCCGTCGCAAGATTTTGAGTTACTCCGGGCAGTTGGGTCAGTTTTCGATGGCAACCCATCTCTATCCCCATTTGCAGCCCTCTGCTATTTACCATGCCTCCTCACTTACCCAGTACCCCACAATCCCCAAAGACTCTTTCCGAGGAAGAACCATCCCCCCTCACCACATCTCTCACCTCCCACTTTTCCCACATCGTCATCATCCTTAGCTTCCCCCCCCCCCCCTTCTCTCCCTGCCCTCCATCTGCTGACACGCTTTCCTGCCCCCAGCTACCCCCTCCCCCTCACACACACCACAACCCTCCTCCTATGGAAACATCACTCGAGACACAAACACACAATTACTAACAACTCTCTTTGTTTACCCCCGACCCCACCCACACACGAGCACCTCAACACTTTCTACAGTCTCTGGCACCAGCACTAACATTTGTCCCTAGTTCACTTTTCTCCTCCCTGTACAAGTGTCTTGGCCACTTACGAACATTTCCTGGTAGGCAATCCCTCTTCTACTGTTCAGCTCGCCCTCTGCCCCATCCTTTTCACCGTCCACAAGGAATCCGCTGCTCTCCTCAGTCTTCCTCATCTACCTCTCCTTCTCACTCCTGATCCTCGTCTCATCTTCCAGTGCATCCAGAAATTCCTTCCTCCACCTCTTCCCTTCTCTTTTCTTCACTTCGCGCCATCTCTCTCCTTTTTTCCTTCTCTCCTCTTCCGCTCTGCACCACGTCAAACAGTACAATCTCCCTTTCCGTCCTCCATTCACGCCTTCTCTTTTCCCACTACAACTCCACTTCCTTGTCCCTTACCTTCTTCTCATCCCATTCCTTTCTCACCTAGAGTCTCTTTTCTCTTCTGCTCTCTTCACTTCGCTAGAACCTGTCTTTCCACATATGGCCACGTGGGGTCGTGACCCATAACAAGAGATGGCAAGTGAGGCAATATTATCAGGGACACTCTGCCGAGCCTTACGGACTATCCTTTATGTCGCTCCTGCAAAAACGCTGTGTGGGTTATAGTTTTGAATACCGCTAACTATTGTACACTTATTCCGGAGCGCAAATAACTTTTTTTTACATGGACAGCTAGACCCAAGCCAAGCGTCATAACTGATCTCAGCCGTAAATGATAGTCACTTTGTTCGCCAAGTTACGTGCCTGCTCGCTGCAGCTAAACATATCAGAAACTGTGCCCAAAAACTTGCCTCGCCAAAACTTCTCCGGCCAAAAACGTTTTTAGTTTCCGCGACCCTGCTTCCTCTTCTTTGACAATAGATAACGTACAATTTGCCACAAAACAAGAGAGTAAACCTAAGTAAAATTACTATTCATTTGTAGTTATTTATTATTTTATGAATTGCTGACGCCCATTAACTTAATCCAGAAATCGTGAAAATATGTGCGACTTCTGCTACTTAAAAAAGTTGTGTATGCATGGGGCTAATGGCCTTGCTGGTAGGATCCCAAGTCAACTAATCGCTTCCGTAACACGTGTTTTGGACGAAACATCTAATCGCAATGTTTTCATCTGCGGTCAAGTTTTATCAACATCAGTTGCTTATCTAATGAGCGAGAAGATTTGAAGAATAATAGAAGAGTCTACTTTGATAAAAGGTACTTGAATAAGCCGTGCAGAAAAGCCGAATCTGTCAGCTGACGTATTTGTTCAATCATTTTGAAGTGTGAAGAATTGCAACTTGGAGTTGGATGAGTAGCTGTCCTGGTGTGGTAGGTTCACGGATACCGTAAGTCGTGATACCCTAGCGTTTTTAGCGCTAATGTTGCCAGGAATGGGTGGGTAGTAGTCGATGAGCGGTCGTTGCTGAATTCGTTGCTAGAATCACCGACGTAGTCGAGATGTGCCTTAGGGATACATTTCACCAAGAACCCCATAAATTCTTGATTTCACTAGGTCTACTCTGTTGTAACCCCAGAAGATTTTGCGTTTCTCAAAGATCCCTTCTCAAACGGTGGTCGTGAAATGAGGGGAGGGTCAGTGTCATAGGCGTTAGAGTACTGATGATATCAGTAACGAAAGTGTAGTTAAAATGCAAGGTATTATTAGTGAGTAAGGAGGTCAAACCTGAACGCAAGTGGAGACGTGCATATTGCATAAGCAATATCATGGGCTCACAGGGGCTCATCACAAAATAAGAGTAGGCCGGCAGGACTAAAAAAAAAAAAAACCTGAGCTCCTGTGAAATGAAGGGTTCGTACAATGAACAGGATAAGGTTAAGACAGTTTCTTTGAATGGCAACTTTAGCCGTGTTGGCCTTTGTTGCAGCAGCGACATACTTGAGTAAGGATAACATCCAAGTGCTTGACAGAAGTACGATCTTCAAGTCGGTAGATGTAGTGAGGATTTCCGTAGTCCAGAGGTAACTCGCTTCTCCGTAGAAAAGAATGGCCGATTTCGTAACCACAAGCAACAAGTTTGTCCATGCCCCTCTGAAGGTTCAAATGATCATTTCGTTTGTGGAAGATCTTGGTATTGTCTTCAAAATTGTTGCAGTGACAGTACTGTCAGGTAATTGTTCATGTATATGAGGAAAAGGACAGGGCCGAGGACCTATCCCTGGGGGACGTCACAATTGAAAAGCGAATCTGGCGACGAGACTTCCCCCGCTTTCCATGATGAACAGCCTGCGTACAGCCGTAGCAGTTGAAGGATACTGTGGACAAATTTTGGCAAAATTTCTGCTGTTTTGTCAATTTTTAACTAATTTTGACTTTCCAACCAGGCCTAACAAAAAAAATGGTGTGCTTCACGGAACCCGACCGACCCTAACATTTCCTTCCGACGCTAATAGTTTTTTGCTAAAAACTGACGCGATCGCGATGCGCAGCACAATCTTATGAAGAAAATTGCCAACGAAAGTTATCTGCATCCGGGTTTCACTAATGCATGCCTACGCTAAGCATGAAACAATGTGTATTTTGTATGCAGAACTTGATTTAGCATAGGCCTGCACTAAAAAAATGTTTGAAAAAAAATCTTTTTCCGACCTACCGACCCTATTCATTTCAGCAATGGTCCACGAAACACACAATTTTTTTTTCTTAGGCCCCATTTTAATCGTCTGGGCGAGACTTTTCCATTGGTGGAATAGCCAAATCAGTAGGGTAAAGCACTGAAAAGTTATTCAATAAAAACATATAAACATGTGGGCAACTGTGTGAAAAAAAGAAACCGGATTACCTGCAGACAATTATTTTTCAGACAGTTGCAGAAAGAAAATCAGTAACCCAATGTAAAAGTTGGTCACCGATTGTCAGTACAGCCAGTTTAGTAGGGTAGTCATGTTGCAC
>JAHWFP010140368.1:0-14030 GCA_023313725.1 Lithobius niger | reverse complement strand
TTGAGGTTTTAATTTCATTTCATGATTTCACAGTGGGTGTAGTTATTGTTGCAGTAAGTATTCATGGGCACTTATTGCAACAATAAGTTGCATTGTTGTACTGCTCTCACCATTGTTGTAAGAATCCAATACAGGATTTATAAGAACCGTTTATAACAATGAAAACGGGAAAAGTATGGTAATAAGCAGTGGTTATTGGCATACTTTCACAACAATGGTCCCTCTTTACAGGATTTATTGTGATAGTTTTGTTCTTCCGAAGCTTAGCCGAGGCGCAAGCCGAGGTTTTAAGGGGGGGGGGGGATGAGGCTTAATTGCGCGTCGACAGCTTGGTCATTAGCGCCAATCTCAGTCACAGTGCAGTGGTCCGGGTTGCCACTGCACCACACATTACAGAGATATTAAGGGCCGAGGAAGCAAAACTACACAATAAATTACGTATAGTGGGACCATATTTGCAAAAGTATTCCAATAACTAATTTATCACCATACTTTAAAAAAAATTTTCGTTTGAGGATGAATTCGAGTTGTTTCATGTCATTTTTCTTAGTATAGTTTATTGTTTTTCTCTCTGTCGTTCAACAATCGTTGGCCCGTATAACTTTATTAGAACAATGGTAATTAGTTCATTGTTATAAGTGTAGCAATAGGCTATTTATTCTGACACTTATGACAATACGAACGCTGCCCGGATAGCATTCGATCTGTAAAAGTGTTCCAATAAGTTGTGACACTCACAACAATGATGTCTTAGAACAATGCTGTATCAATAATGCTGTAAGCGATTTATTGCTGAGTTTAATAACAATGAAAACAAAAAAAGTATGGTGATAAGTTTTTAAATAGTTTAATCTTACTATTTTTTCTTCACTAATGAAACCGTGCAAGAAAGCTTACTGCCTCCAAGACGTCCTGCTTTTTTTCAGATCTTTTCAGTGTTACGGAAAAATGCACAGTCTATTGCATCACATGCAAAGGATATCCTGTAGATAGAAAGTAAAGCGTGGACATGCAGTGATTATTCTTAGACAACACGCATATGGTTCTCGGTGTGGATTCGAGCAATGAACCATTGTTACAAAACCATTGTCCAGAGTACACACTAGTGGATTCTGTGAGAACCCACTAGCGGGTTCTTCCAAAACAATGTAGCAAAGAAAGTTTGGCGAAAGAGTAGTTTCATTGTTGTCTGAATGGGTATTTCGGAATCAAGCTATAATGCAATGACACAAGCGAATTTCAAGCTTATTCATGCTTTTTTTTTAATACTTCCGTTTATCCTATTGATACATATACACCAGTTCTTAAGATTTCATATTCAAGACTTCAGGGCTGGTATTTCATTTTTATTTTCAACGATAATTCCAGGATTTCAAGGAGTCACACAAACCCTGAAATGGTTAATCTGTAGGTCTGTACTAAGCACACTAAAAGTATAGTTTTACGATTTTTCGATGATGTCCTTTAGCCAAGTAGAATGAACCAATCAGACATATCGTGTTCTAAAGCCAAAACTGTAAAAACATGTGAATACAGCAGTAAGATTTCACGTGGACTAAACAGTACAGGAACACTGCAGTATGTGAAACCTTACAGGAAAGTCTATTTCTGCTCCTTTGCTGTTTTGACTTCGGATCAGTTAAACCTTACCTTAAACATCAAACAAGCTCGTTTTTGTTTTCTAATTTATGTTTAGGATTATGCGTTTGCTGCATTTGTTATTGTTGCATAAAATCAGTTTGTGGGTACTAGCGTACTGATATTTTAAATCCATACCAGTAAGAAGCTCTCATCGAGGCAACGAAGTATAAATGAATGAGTATACAGATCTAAAATTGGTATAGAAACCGCGTTTTGATCGGATTCGAATTTTTCTAGCTATGCCCGCGAGCCAAGTTCGAGTACAAACTGCACACTATCTCAGAAATTGTTTAAAACACCGTTTCTCTAAATTTAGAACACTTTTCTTTGCTTTCTAAGTTTTCTTTTTCGATGCCACCACAGTTAGTTTTCATATCCTCTATACTTGATTTATATTTCCATAATCGTTATTGTTTTAGTTTTGCTGGAGCCCTTATCCTTTTTATTTCGTACCCACAAATCAGAGCAGCATATTGAATCTACGTAGCAGAACTGTGTTCGAATTTGTTTTTATAACTCGTCATGGTGTTGAGAGTTTGTGTTGCCAAGAGACGGAAAATTTCGAAACTCTTAGAAGCGGAAGTTTTAATGATTTGTACTGTGTTATAAACGTATGGTCTGCAGCATATTTTCGTTTGCATTAACAGTTTCATCGCCTACAACGATCTGAGGTAGAAATGTGAGATTCCCTTTCTCATCTAAATGGCCCTTATGGTAGCCATGTTCATGGTAATTCAACAAGCATTCTTTTCAAATGAAGCGAACATGGAATCATTTTTTTTATTTCCACTATTCTGTTTTGTTTAAGATGCGGGGATCACATGTTCTTATTTCGTTGAATTACGTCGAAAAAGATTATTAAATATGAGGAAGCAACGACATTTTCAATTTTCGTGTTTTAACGAGTTCACTTGGGCAACAGTAGCACGGCGAATAATTCGACAGAATTCCTTGCAATTCAGGATTCCAAATTCACAATGGTAAGTGTTAGATCGATAAATTAAAAAAAAAAGTGTAATCTTTTCCGTAATAATTGACTGATTTACGACAATTCCAGCTCAACAATACTTTGGGGGTTTTCAAGCAAAGTAGCAAATTTCATTCCAATCCATTCTTTCGTTGGGGTCCACAGAGACTACAAACGTGCAACTAACAACCAAAAAACTAACTAAGTTATGTAATTTGGTGTTCGTTACAGGCTACGCAACACTCGATTAACTTGTTACACCTCGCCGATTAGAACTGCAATTGCAATGAGGGCATGAGTTACACTTTGAATGATTCAGGCTCTCTGACTTCCCCACCATATGCTACAGTTCAATGGCATACAGTTCACTGAATAACGTCATTCAATGGCAGAAGTCACTTTCGTTTTTTAGTCTTCTGTACAGTCGTACCGGCTGAGAAGCCTACTGCAACGACTTTGTCCATCCTCCGGCGCGTGTTTCAACTTCGCAACGGTAGCAGATATTGACGACCACTGTTTACAACGTAAGATTCAGTGTCAAACGTTAGTTAAATAACATGGCAAATTAAAACATCGTTACTTCCTTAAAGCTAATACACTCTTTCGACGTAACTAAACTAAATAATAACATTTGGTCGTCGAATTGAAATCCTAAGGATAACACTGCAGCCGTAAAAACAAAAACATTTTAGCTTTGTTTAAAATAGTCTCGTCGCATTGTTGCATGAATGTACGGGCTCAGCGTCAAACAATATTCTCCATTAGGCCTATCTGCTACTTACGAAATTATAACTGCAGCTAAAAAAATTAGGCTTAAAAAATGAAAATTAAGCCTAAAATCACGTTACCACAGCAACGTCAAGTTGCTACGAGTAGGTCCTGGCTTCATCAATAGCGTATCTCCCGTCACTTTCCTAATACCACTGATCTATATAGACTACGTTGCGTGTGAAGTTGTAACACTGTAACTGTGTGCCCGAAGGTGCACCATGTTGCAAAAATGGTTAGGCGTAATATACAAATCAAATATCCGTTAGCTGCTACTTACGAAATTAAAGATCCAGGAAAGAATTAGGCCTAAAAGTTGACAAATACGCCTAAAATATAAAATAAGCTTAAAAGCTACCACATTTTTAACCGGCAGTTCTGATGGTTACTGCTTTTAGATTATATAATAGAGACAGCTGTTGTAATGCGTGATAGAGGTGTGCGCCGCACCATTGGTAGTGGCAGAAGTGTACAGAAGACCGGAGCTGTAGCCGCTTGTTTAAAACTGTGTGCTTTATTTACTTAAATTGTTGTGGCTACAGCTTTATTTGGGAAAATAAAATACTGGGTTAGGTAGATTTTCCGCTGTGTTTACGATTTTTGAAAACTACATTCAGTTTGTTTTTTGGCTTTAGGACTACTATGGACTTTACAGATCAAAAATAAAACCGCTCTTAAGACAAAATGTTGTGTTTAGTGAGTCATCGCACTTGTTAAGAGGGGAATGCTAATACTAGCACCCACTGTTGACAGTTCATGTTAAAATACAAAGTTTATTTTTTAGCTCGTTGATCCCATCACAGATGTTAAATCGAAAGTTAAAGCACTTTAAAAACAAAATGGCGGGTTGAGCGAGTCAGTTGTAGTTCTACACGGCTGAGAAACTCGCCAACTGTAACGAATCTACGAGTTTTTAATAATTGTTAATGATTGGTCATCGATATGGTGCATTGAATTCAGTTTGGCACAGTGATATCGATTTGGGAAGGAGTGTTAATTATCTATTATCATTGTGGTGCTTCACTGGTTAATGAATTAATTAACAGAAGTTTTATGTATCTTTAATGGGTTTTTGATTGTTGATGAATCGTTGTCGAATTGGTGCGTTACCGGATTCAATCGATTATCGATTATCGGCCATTTTTATAGTTTTTAATGGACTTTCAATTGTTATTGGTTGATTATAAGATAGTGGTTAATTATCACTATTTGGTGCCACATTGTAAAGAAAGAGAAGGGGTTATCATCGAAATTGGGGGAAAACTAAAAAGAAATATATTAAATTCATTATGATCCTAATACATGCAATATAAATAGGCAATGACATTCAGACAATATCCATCTGAAACTTTTCTTTTTATGAATGAATGGATTTTTAATGTTACTGATTGGCCGTAGTTCTAATGCCATAATGGATATTTATTGGGTTTTAATAGTATGTTATTGATTGGTTATCAAAACTGAACGTCACTGCCAAATTATAATTATTTATTTTCTGTAATTATTGATTGTGTTCTAGGCATTCAACGGATTTTTTTTAATATTACTGCTTGGTTATCAATGTGTTGCCATATCGTGTGCCGCTTTATAAACTACTGTTCTGTAATTATTCATCTTTTTTATAAATTAGAATTTTACTGATTTTGTTAAGCGATTTTGAAATAGAGTATTTAAACGGAGACACGTTCTCACTATTTTCGAGCTACCTGCTAGAAATAGCTGGCACGGACTTTTTATTGGTTGCAGTTAATTTAGCAATCCCATTTCTCACGAGGGGATAAAAAAACAGGAAAAAATGAATGTCTTATCAGAATTTAGACACGTCTGAACTAATTTTGCCAAACTGAGTCTTACAGGAAAACCAACTAAAGGAATGTAACTTTAAGTGATGTGTTAAATCATTCTGATTTTTTTTGTCTGTTTGTACATTACTTTGTATATTTAACAGTAACGTCTTGTCGTTTCTAAGTAAATCTGAAGCATTATCTCTTAATATGAGCTAATTCATGTACGAATCGTTGTTTCCATTTGTTTCTGTGTTAAATTGTTTGAGTGTTGTGATTTCTAACTGTGGTTTCTCTGGCTTACCATTACACTTGTACATCCTGTTCATTTGCCACAAATCGTAGTAACTGGGCTTATCCCGTTGCCCAATCAAGTCTTGCTTCGATGCGTCTATTGTCTCAATTGTTATCTTTCCCGGTTTGGCATTAATCTGAAACAACAACGATTCATATTGGTTTTCAGCTACAACTACTTTATAGTGAAAAAAAAAACATTTTTAATTTATGAACACAATATGAGAGCTTAAGAAAACGCCAAAAATTAATTATTGTAACTGATAAATTTAACCACATTAATAAAATAAAAGACTGTTACGGACTCCTTTGTTTTAAATTGCATGCCTGTGTGAACATCATGTTAGTCAAGTGAGGTAATTTTGTTGAAATCTTGTACATGTAAACAGATTTTTCCAAGTTTGTGTTGAGTTATTGTGGGTAGTTTGGTGTATGTTTGTGTATTTCAAGTTTTTTATGATGTAAGGGAGAAAATTGGGAAAAAGATTTTTTGTACTATAATGTTGATTTCTGTAATTTTCACAGAATTAACTGATTTTTTTAAAATTTCATGATACTTTTTAATTTCATGATACTTTCTAGCATTTTTGCAGGCATATATGAAAATAAAAATCTGCATTACCTATGTCCTTTACGCAAGCCAAGACAATAATTCCGCTGAATTCTTCCCAATATTCTCCGACTTCTGTTACCATGACTGTGTACCAATTGAATTACTCCCAGGGATTTCTTATTATGCACCAAAGTCACTCTTACGGATATTTCTGTTTTCAGTTCCCTTATCCCAATGGAACTTCTAGCAGAGTGCTAGTTATTTGTAGTCTTGAGATTAACCAAACTTGGGCGACTATCCTGATGTTCCAACACACACTTATAAAATGTTTGGAGAGGGTTTAGCATAGAATTTTTTGTTGTAAATGGAAAAAAGGGGAATTTTGTCTTTACTTGGGGGAAATTCTGTAATTGAGAAGTGGAAGCCCAGCTCGACATATGTATGAAGTAGACCAATCTCAATAAGGCTTTGGTGCATAATAGAACTGAATAGAATTAAAGTGACGGTACCAAGTTTTTATCAACATATGAATTCAATAAATATACACAAATTTCCGTAAGTAATACGAAGGGGAGTCGGAAATTGCAGCAAGTAATATGGCATTAAATGGCAGTAACTGGCAGTAAATAATAGTATGGTGAGTCGGAAATAATCATACAAAGTACATGAGAAATTTCTTACACAGAAACGAACTAGCTTTATGATCGTAATTATTTCATTCAGTGCCTGAGTGTTCGTACCTTTGAATGAGTTATGTCTTTAATTTCGTGAAGAACTGGTTCACCAATTCAAACTCGAGTTTTTCTCGAATGAAACGTAAGGAATGTAAATAGTGTCTACTGTACTACGTTATTTCTTAACCCTTTACAGCCAAGCGTTCAATTAAAAGGACGGCTACTGACCAGCAAAAAACTAAGTCCCAATGCGCAACGCGAGCTTTGTGAGGGGTCCCCGGGGACCCCGAGTAAAGCGAGCAGCAACAGCCCAGTGGTCAGCGTTCTCGTCTGCAAAACAAGTGAATGCCGGATCGAATCCCGCGACCGACCTAAAGACTTTAAAAAAAATATCCAGTTTGGCATGGGCCTTAAAGGGTTAATAACTCTTTTTCTCCTCCCCATTCCAAGCGACAATAACCCTTTACAGCCAAGCGGCCAATTAAAAGGACGGCTACTGAACGGCAAAAAACTAAGTCCCAATGTGCAATATGAGCTTTGTGAGGGGTCCCCGGGGACCCCGAGTAAAGCGAGCAGCAACAGCCCAGTAGTCAGCGTCCTCGTCTGCAAAACAAGTGAATGCCAGATCGAATCCCGCGACCGACCCAACTTTAAAAAAAATATCCAGTTTGGCATGGGCATTAAAGGGTTAAGAATGTTTTCGACATTTTACTTTCGAGACTTGCCATTAAATAAATGTTAATTTAAGAGATAATTTAGGTCGTACCTTTGAACTGTAGTGCATTAAGGATCTGAAATCGTATGGTGTGTTGAACTTGTTTACTTCTTTTTCACTTCTCACTATAAAGTTGTGCTCTTGCCCCTCTACGTCTATCATGTTTTGAAAGTGTATTATTACGTTTTCATCTCTATCTGGACGATTTTGTTCATGATAAAATCCAAGAGCATGTCCTAGTTCATGACTTATAAGTCCTGGCTACAGGAAAAAATTTTTTAATTAGGCAACACAAACTTGAACTGGTTCAATAAAAAAAAATAATTACATTGCTAAGTTTTCTATTAATTTTTCAAAAGGAAGGATATGTTTATCTAAATAGTTTAGTGTGAAAAATTATAGGACCCTAACTACGCACTTCGCAATGTTCACTCTACTGGCATCGAGCCACACCCCATAGAGTTTATTCTAGTCCCAGAGCATAACAGATTGGTGTACTAATTATTAGAATGCAGGGTAATTACAGGTGTTGCTACAGTTGGCTGATCACATAGATTGCATTTTACGCAGTTCACATATTAAAAGGATGATGTTTCTCGTTGAGATGGTTCACTAAATGTGGAAATTGATCGCTTTGCTTGCTAAATCCGTGCACCCCCATTGTGTATAAATGCGGGTGATTTGATTTCCTTTTGAGACTTGTATGTCTACATTTTCCTTGCGGCCTCTTAGTTAAAGTTCACAAATAATTATGCAAAATTCGCTGTAAATTGTATCAAGGAAAGAGAGAAAACAAGCAAAACAAAGAAAATCATCCGTTAGAAACAACGTAGTACTGTATCTCTCTCTTATGCACTTATGTTTCGTTGGAGTGCCATGACTCGGATTCAAACTGGCAACCGAATTTTTCGCCATATCACAGGAATAACACCTTTATCACTGTGGCTGCTCTTCCAATAGCATAAAAATGACTCTCTGATCCCGTTATAAAGTCACACAGTGTCTACTGATCCATTTGACTAAGAATACTTGCGGTTAGAGGCAACTGGGAAGGAATACAAATAAACACAATGGCTCAACGAAGGATTAAAGAAACATACACTAATCACTGAAATTTTGTAAAGGAAGAAGTGGAACAAAACAAAACGTAAGTGCAGAAAGGTCACTGACTGAATACAGCGTTATTCTAGTAGATGATTTTCGCTGATTGGCTTATTCCTCTTTCCTTTATATAATACAGCAAATTGTATATAATTATTTAAGTAATCGCTGAGCTTAAGTACATAAAGATGGCTGACTGCACTATGCTATTTCTAGTGTATGATTTTCGCTGATTGGCTTGTTTTCCTCTTTCCTACGTTAAAGCTTACAAATGGGGACATATATAGGTAGGGTTTCTGTTAGCAAGTGTTATGCAGTAAGTGGTGGAATCATGTTTGTTGAGTGTTTAAATTGTTGTCAAGTACAAATTGCTTTATTGTGCACCAGTATACCAACTTTCAGCATAGTATGGTAAGCCATTCAATTGATGTAGATTTTTTTGTGTTAATCGTTTAATAAGACGAAACGCTAGCAACACATTTAACCTGCTTTCAATTTATGAAGTTTTAATGGTAAAGATAATTTGTTGTTGCACATATATTCTAAATAAATTCTGCGACTATCATATGTTTGATCAAACTTTGCCATTCGTAATAGTTTGTACTTTAATAATAGTAGTTAATTCGATAGTTATGGATAAAAATATTCAGTTACAGCGATTAAGACACGCCTACAAAAAGCGCAATCTTATTGTTTCTTTTATTGAAACAATACTACAATACTACTTTACATGTTCGTAGGGGCATTATGCCCAGGGCATTATGTGTACAAACACAAATGAATGCACACTGTCTGTGTCATCCAGTCCATTATAGAAATAATATTATAAAACCGTTTCCATCAACAACAGGTTCAGTTTAAACAATTCATTTTTATTGCCTCTTTGTTTTGTAGGAGTAGGTTCAAGGGAAGTGCTGAGCAATATGACTGTAGAATGTTAACATTGGTTTCCCTAAGCTTTCATATGTTGGTATTCAACTTGTCTTGGGACCCTAACTGGGCAAGCTTAAATGGTGCTGTTGCTTTTATGATACATTCGGTGTATTTCCACTTTCTGATAAACAAAGATTTGCTATGTACTATCATGAATGTAAGGTATTATTTATGGATTACTGGTCAAGGAGTTTTGTGCGTAATTATAGTCATAGGGATAGTCAAAAAACGGTAGAGGCTCATGGATTTTACTTGACTCCACCTTTGGTTAGGACTGAAAGCTGGCCTGGGTATTTAGGATTCTACACTACTTTTGGCGACCACTTTGGGAGCTAGACACTAACCAGCAACAACTCTTTTTAGAGGTTAGACACTTCTGCTACAGCAAGAACCTAGAGAATCCAGAACCGCTGTGCTAAGATCTACTTAGGACTACTTTGAGACAATGGAATACACCAAAAGTTCAACATCTTCCATGGCTATATCTTCGCTCAAGAAATACGAAGTGCATGAGTGTTACAGATGGCCATCTTGTTTTTCGTTGCCAATTACCATCGTCCAACTGCTTTTTAATCTTCAGGAGGATTTACAGCAAATAAGCTGAAAATTTAGTGGATCGATAGTTTCAATTCTCTACTACTCCATACCTGTTTCTCCATACCTCTCCATCATCTGTAGAGCAGACGACTGTAATGTCTTTCACTAGTATGTCTTAATCGGGAAAAGTTTTATTTGCCTGGTCAACCCACCGTATAATGTAATTATTTATTTTCTTAAAATTATGGTCTCCTAAGTAAATCCTGTACGAGAGATAGCAGCCAACATATTGAAACAAATGTTTCGTTCCATTGACCACAACACGCACCTGAGAGAACACTATTTTAGGACAGCAGATAAACATCAGGTGCAACAGCACCAGGGAAATTTGCTCGACCAACGAATTGCACGTTAGCTTCTCCCTGTGTTCTTATCTCGTTCATTATACAGCGTGACACAAAAGTCTGGAAAAGCCTACTGCCATTCCAAATCTACTTAAAGGAGTACCACGAAAATAGTACAACGTTTTTAGTGAGAATTGAAACTAACGATCCACTAAAACAACGAAAGGAGTACACATTTACTATAGGGTGGGGAACACATAGTGACGATAGTTTAAACGACTTTGAAATAGTTCTTTAAGGTCATCACGATGTTAACTTTTGCACTACACATCGTAAAATATTGGTGTAAATTAGAGAGTTGTAGAGAACCGTAAGCCAACGCCAAAGAAGAAAAAATGAAAATTAGACCATTAGGAGAGAAGCATGCTTCAGACATATTATTTTCACTGCATGTCTTCAGGGTGTTGGGTGGAGAAGGCGCCATACCCAATGAAATTATCGCAGTAGTACGGGATACAGAAATAGGATTTGTTTTCTACCTACCACCGTGTGGTGGGCTCCCCCAAAACTAGCAAATAATTTCCTGAAGCAAGCATACGTTCAGTTACAGATACAGGCACTTACACTACACCCAATACTAACTCTACTATTTTCCCAGCACACTTATTTGATCAAATTTGTAGAACGGCAATTGCCGCTGTATTTATTTCTCCAGTGAGCAGCTTGTGTCACCGTAGAGTCATGTGCTTGTGGGCATGTGGCCACTGGCTGACAGATATACATTTCAAAAAGAAACAAAGCAAAAAGCAAACCAGAAGTTATCACTTTTCGGAATGGAAATACTTTGGCAAGTATCTGTGCCAACATATTTCTGAACATTAACGTTTTTTTCTGGTTTTAATTCTGATTTCTGTTTGTAGGAATCCTCAAAAAAAAACATTATCCATAAATGAACAACATAAGTTTATTACATCTCTATGCATGTAAGCAGTAATAGTCCATCAGTGTAAGGCATAATGTTCTTCAATAATTCAAATCTAACTTATACCTAATTTTAGAATACCAGAACATATTGTTGAAGTGCTGTTGCCTAAATTCATAAGTCCCTTCTGTAAAACTCTGAAATTACCACTTGCCATCAACCAAGATCAAAACATTCGGTACTGTACCGAATATGTAAATATTTAGAACTTTGTTCAATGTTGGGTATAATTTCCTTATGAAGTTCAATTCTTTTCATTTATTTTTAGAATTATCGTTAGATACCTGCTTTAGACAACTGTCGGTAAGAGTTATATTCTGTCCGTTTGTGTCCTGCTTTCCAATTAGTGAATTACACCTGTAAAACATGTATAAATAGTTGTTATAAGGTAAACAAATGTGTTAACATTTGCGTTACATACTATACACAATTTCATTTCTTCCTTGTACCACTGTGGAACACCATAGTTGTTTCTTGTAAAATCGTCCATCTACTCCTGATGTTTCCAACTGTTACATTGGAAACTCAAAGCATAACTAACATGCCACAAGCACGACATTATGGTATCAACATTTTGCACTAAGTCTGTCAATTCAGAACCAGACTGAATCTCGAGACACTTTCCATTGTCACTGACTCTTCAGCAGCTTACAACCACTTTCTTCCCAGAGTTAATAAATTTTGAGAACATATATGCTGATCTATTAAAAAAAATGTCTATCCCCTCTTTTTCCTACCAGAGTAAACTTGAAATCATCATACAATAAAAAGTTACCATTGCCAAGATTCGCCACCAGGGGAAGCCTATAAACCATCGTTCGTAATATCCCAAGAGCTAAAAGACGGGAAAGCCAAAGGCTCACAAGAAATAACTAAATACAGATGCAAACCTATTTACGTTGCCTTTTGGACTTATTTGTCAGACTGCCTGAGCGGGGAATCGAACCCAGGACCTTTGGAAACAAAGGCCAAGGTGCTACCACTGAGCCAGACTGACACGGCCAAAAGGAAACGTCCATAGGCAGCATTTAACACGTGCGTATATACATATAAACAAACACTTTCCAATCGCCACTGGTGGGAAGCTTATTTGCCGCGCCATCCTCCAAGTGAAATCCTCCAAGCGCCATCCTCCCGTCTGTATAAGCGTCCCACCGTGTTAAATGCTGCCTATGGACGTTTCCTTTTGGCCGTGTCAGTCTGGCTCAGCGGTAGCACCTTGGCCTTTGGTTCCAAAGGTCCTGGGTTCGATTCCCCGCTCAGGCAGTCTGACATATAAGTGCAAAAGGCAACGTAAATAGGTTTGCATCAGTATTTAGTTATCCCAAGAGCTATTAGAAATTATGAAAAAATTTTAACTCTCGCGTTATGGCCAATTAAACTCACTCGTGCTCTTTATTGACAGATAACTTCTCTCGTGCTTCAAACTTGGGGGGGGGGAGATGAGGCTTAATGGCGCGTCGACAGCTTGGCACGAGCACGAGCTTGGAGGGCAAACGGGACGATATGCGTGTTGTAAAATGAATTTTGTGTGTGTAGAAAAAAGTCGTTGTGTGTTCCAATGAGCCACCATTCGTTGCGATCAGGCAGCTTAAAATGGCCGTCAAACACATTAAGAAGAGCAAAGGGAGAGCTAATTTCGTGAAGGTAAATTGTTTTACCTAACATTTGCCATATATGGTGCGTAAAAATAACACGAATTGTTTTGGCAGTTTGCAACAGTACAGTGCTCATTTACCGGCACCATTGAACTTCACTGTGGGCCGGCTTAAGCTACGTTTACCAATGCTGTGACACTCGTGTGTGCTTCTGTGGTCCTTGGTAATGGGGTGAGCGTTAATTACACTAGTAACCCTTCTGTGACTTTATAATGTGACTGTAAGATTTACTCCCCCATGGTATCACCTGTTACAATTTGGTAGCTTTGTGGCAGAATTCGTCACTTTCGTACCATTTCTAGCTGCTATCGCCATTTTGATAGCATTGCCACCACTATCGGCACTTTCGTAACATTGTGGTTGCTATCACTTTAGTGGCACTGTGTTTGCTATCGCCTCTTAGTAAATTTTCCAATTGCAATTCTGGAAAAAAACTTGGCTTCGTTATTCCAAAAAAGATGCGTACTCTAAATTCCAACACCCGAAGTGTCACCAAGAATGACGAGTCGACCTCAAGATGACCACTACCAGTTGCCTGGAGAAAACATCAAGACGAAAGATTTGCGAGAAGAGGAACGATGGCATTTGCGGCAATTCCCCAAGCAAAAAGCAAGGTATGTCAACAGTGCCACCCAGAAACTTCTGAACCCTCTTTTCTATGAAACCCCCAAGTATGGATCAACGATGCTGCAGCACTGAAAGACTGTTTAATCATTCCCGAAACTGTATTCTTTCAACAAAATTTAATTTGCGAGCGGAAGCAGTAAAGTAAAACAGGTACCCTCTGACGAGGCAAAACTCACAAGGCCTGACAAAACAACTAATTTTAATTTTCAGTGCTTACAATATTTTGCACCTTGTTCACAAAACATATATTAAAAAGACTAAAACACACGAGGCAGACCCCGTGTATTTTTAGCCTTTTAATATATGTTTTGTGAACAAGGTGCAAATATTGTAAGCACTGAAAATTAAAATTAGTTGTTTTGCCAAGCCTTGTGAGTTTTGCCTCGTCAGAGAGTACCTGTTTTACTTTAGTGTATTCTATATTCAACCCAACTGTGTGTGTGTGTGTGTGT
>JAHWFP010140363.1:0-14047 GCA_023313725.1 Lithobius niger | reverse complement strand
ACAGTTCTGGCACAGTTCCTTGTAGAAGTGACTATATGGGGTTTAGTGCTAAGTCTCTAGGAAAGTTTTTCATAATCTTAAATCAAACATTTTCTATCCGCAAACATATGCCTTACCCTGTCAGTCCATCAATTTCCTATCCACATCATTTTCATGATTGCTTTATGTTTACAGTTCAATAGTTTTATTTTTACTTAAAACATTTACGTGTGTATTGACGTTTTAACTTTTTTTGTATCTACTCAAAACCAAAACTGGTATAAGTGAAGCCATCTAGTTTCCAAAAAGGGTCGGTCTTTGAAAGTAGTGATATCATTCAACCAGGAAAAGGCCGCCAAGGTTAATCCTATTAGTCAAGTTAACCACATCGAATAACAGTTCGAAAGTTAAATTAAAACTAGAACGTTGCTACTAGCGGTAGCAATCTTCAAGTTTTCATTTAACGACCAAAGTATTAATCGGTGCGATTCTGTATGGCGTCCTGCATGCCAGAAGAAGGCATAAGCTCTTACGGGATGTGTGCACATAGTGCATTGTTGTTTACTGTAAACACTCATTCACTCGTTCACTCTCCACCCAGATTAGGGAGCAAAGGTCGGGCTTACTGGTTGTGGACAAGCAGATAGAAAGAGAATAGGACTCTTTATTCCATAGGGCCCAGATGTATTGAATGATTTAGAGTTCGTTACTCCTCTTTCCTACGGAACTTTATGCACTCCTGGTGACGTAATCTTCAATTTCAGAGTGTCTTAACGAGCGAGATGCAGAAACTGATCCTAACGAATAATCATTAATAAGCTGCTCTTTTCTGAAGTATTCTGAACACTTATTTAGAGTGAGACCACTTAGATCCAGTGTACATAGTTAGTTTGGGGCTTAACGAGGTTTTATATTTCACGGTTAAGAATTTTATTTTGTTTTTACTGATCCTTTTCTTATTATTTATTTATTTATTAATTTATTAATTTATTTACTTATTTGTTTATTTATTTCTGTTTTCTGTTTGTCTATTTCAGCATATATTTTGGCCGAGGAAGGTTACGATGTCTGGCTTACAAACGTGAGAGGAAACGACTTCGGTCGTAAACATGTAACGCTCAGCGTCGATAGCAAAGAATTCTGGAAATTCAGGTAATAAATATAACTCCATTTTAAGAAATCATTTTCAAATTCGTAAAAGCAGAGATGTAGAATCCCGACGTGAACACCAGATTGTACACTTTTTCAAGTGAGACTTTCGATCACTAAATCAAAATGAATATTGCTGCCCCACATAAATATCGAAGGTGAACAAACGCCAAGTAATGACCAACTCGTAATTTACTTTTAAATTCCTGCCTCCAGGGCCTTAGGATCAGTATGTTCGGGGACCCGGTGCAATACTTTGGGAAACAATTCTACTGGCTTCCCGATGCCCGCGTTGCAAAACTTAGTCGTTCATCCCATGTTGGCCGCCCAATTTTGAACGCCTTCAAAATTAAAGACTTTTAGCACCGTACGGGTTAAGCTGAAAAATTTATGCGAATTAAATTTGAATTTTGAATCTTATTCCGGAGCCAGGACCCGAAGCCGTACGCCCCAACACAAAATTGAATTGAATTGAATATGTTTATTGGGGCCCTGGCCTTAAGCAACTCACCCTCCTACATTAACTAAGATACAATTCAGCACTCTCACACAATCAACTCAACTTACATAGTACCTTACGCGTAACACCCGAAAAGTTCACGTAACCACTATGTGTTAGCCAGTCAGTGCATCACAGTCAGTACGCCGACTGACGCATCCAGTGTCAGGTCATGTGTTCATATCCACAACTGTCTAGTGCATTCGCATCTCACTTCAAGTTGCGGACAGTTGCGGATACAAGTGACTTGACCATCCACTGTGTACAAGCACCCAGACTGTTTATCACTCATGGGCCTGACACCTGGCACTACTGTCACATATCCACTGTGTGCATGCAGGTAGCACTCCTCGAACCAATAGGGGTTAAAAGTAAGTCACAGTCGTACCTTATGGCAGCAAAGAATCCTGCCCAACACAGACAACGTTGCGCCGACAATATTATGCCGACAATGTTACGTATCTCGCGCCCAAGCATCGTTGCATCTCTGCTCCGATCCGATATGCCTCGCGTCCTTGTTGCACCATTGTTGCATTTTGCAGCACTGTAACGTTTTGACATTGTTAGCCTCTCCTATTCTGTTTTCGACTTGTATGAATGTTTGTTTGGTTTCAGGGACTGATACTCTTTTGAGGTTAATGTTCCGCAATAAATAAATAAATAAATAAATTAATTAATTAATCTAGCAAAATAATTGTCCCTCTTATAGTCGTGGGGCAGATAGCGCAGTTTAGGTTCGTGCGCCCTAAAAAGCAAAACAAATACAATACAATCCAGCTAAATTTTCCCTCAAGTCTAATACTGCCCTCGTCCTGGGGGCTGATAATCTCCTTAGGTTAATGCTCTTTAATAAATCAAATCAAATCAATTCAGGTAAATTATCCCTCTCGTTGTTTACTACAGAGCAGAATATTGCAGAAGAGATTACCGTCCTCATTAAACTCATATAGTTAAACTCAAAGAACAACGACAATTCGGTAGGACAAGAAGCACCAATACGCCATTTTTTGTTTAACACGCTTGTACTTCCGGTTGAGGACAAGGAACAAATGAAGGAGACGGCCATGTTGCAGGAAGGAGACGGCAATCTACAGTAAGGAGACGGCCATGCTGGTGTAAATGGCGTCATATTACACCCGAAAAGAGCATCTATAAAATAACTGTTGGCTTGCTCGATAAACGGAAATTCTAAAAAAAAAAAAAACAAAGAAAAACACCTAATCTCCGTTTATCAAAGTTTGCTTTTTTACGAAAGGAAATGCTTTTTTTCGTCCGCTAGCAACGTAAACAGGGCGATTTTATTTTTTAAAACTCAGTTTTGTGAAAATCCACTGGTCACGTGGTTCCTTGCAGCACACTGATTGGCTGTTCGGACTACTTTGGCGGAATTGGTGAATATGACGTCACACCACGGTCCCAATCAGTACATTTTCACAAACACGATACTACCGGAAGTCAGGAATGAACCATCTTCTCTAGTCGCTCCATCTTTGGGTAAACCATAGATTAAAAAAATTAACTAGATATACCGTCTTACTTCTTCCCGTCCTACGCGGACCTCTAGCGGTAGTTGCGGCTACTAATACCTCTGCTAATGCTTTGCCTTCTGCTGCTTCGAAGGCAAAAGCATTAGCAGAGGTAGTAGTAGCCACAACTACCGCTAGAGGTCCGCGTAGAACGGGAAGAAGTAAGACGGTATATCTAGTTAACTTTCTAATCTATGGTTAAACTCAGCTCTCCTGCCGGCCATGCTAATAGCATCGTACCGATTTGACTTTCCCCCGCGCCCAAGCATCGTTGCATCATTGTTACACGCTGCAGCATTGTTAGCCCCTCCTGCTCTGCTTGGATTTTTCCAGCTAAATTGCCCCTCTCTTGGTTGAATCTCTCTTTAAGATCCTTTTTCTGAAAACTCTCATGCTTAAACGAACTCTAATAAGAAATGCCTACCGGCTATGCTAATAAGGGACCGGTCATTATTTATAGTCGGGGGTGGGCCAGTTGAAATGAAAATGTGACCACCAAATTTTCGGTGATACCACCATTCGAAACCCTGAAAAAAAGTCTTGAGTCCCAGCGACTCAAGGTCCAAAAATAATGTGACCCCCCCCCAAAAAAAAAATATACTTTCGTATACCCATTGAGACTGTCTACAGATGATTCCTGTAGCCAAGATTAGTGCTGTAGCGAAATTAATTAAGTATAGCTCTCCGCACTGAGAGTTACCATATTAGTTGTAAGGAAACGTGTCTCGTTTTTAATGAAAAGACATGTTGGATTTAAAATGTTCTATAAAATATTCCCGTCTCTTGTCGAGATTCATACAGTAAGTATGATGAATACACTGTTTGCTTGTCTGCCCACACCCGTAACATAGTCAGCACTAGAAAGACGAAAGAAGCCAAGAAACCTGATGCTGCAAGGCTTTTTTACAAAGTTTTATTTTGTAATAACTAGACTTGCAGAAATGATACTAATATCTTGAAGACCTTGTAACACACACATCATGGGGGGGGGGGGGGAGGCGTTTTTAGAAATTTTCACTGCTGAAAGTGCCATTCTTGAGGTCCAGAAATGACCTTTTCTTCCAATTGGTCAGTGTGTTTTCGACCCCGCCCTCTTAACGGGACTTGAAAAATCTATTAGGGGGGGGGGCCCGCGGGGGGGGGGGAAGGCGGCATGATTTCCCCCCTCCCCCCACCAATTTCCTACGGCCCCGTGGGCGATAAATAATGACCGGTCCCTAAAAAGTCAGTGTGTCAAAAATAGTAATTCTGGCATAATTCTGGCAATTGTAGTGGGTTTGTCTCCCAGGATAATTCAATTTTTTTCATAATAATTTTTTTCGTAGAGATATTACTTTTTAAATTAATCTCCGTGAGATATAAACGTATGTGTTGTAAGTATGGACGACACTTCCGTAATTATATGGAAATCTCTCGCTCCTTATATCTTCTACAATTTAGGGTTTAATTTTTGGACTTCCGTTGTCTGTTGTAAAAGAACACCCGTTTGTGATAAAATCTTCTAGATGACAGTAGGCAAATCCAGTTTTTTTTTTGCGACTTTCCGCAATTCGAGAAATCCTACATAAGACTTATTGGGCTTTGTCGAGACGTTATGAAGGCGAGACGAGACCGAAATGGGAAGTTGAAAAGTCGAGACGTGTTTGAGATAGGTAAAGTATAGTCTTGACAACGTAAATCCCTGATCTTTGGTGAAAATCGGGTTTGCACGCTCTAAATTTTGCTCGCCGCTTCTTTATATCTCTGACGGTATCGTTTCGAAGTCGAAGTTCAGAGCCGAAGTTCAGAGCGTTTAGCTCCAAATTTTTCTTTTTTGCAAGAAGTGCAAAGTTACCAGGCATGTTGTAAGCAGGTAAATTAGAATGTAATTGCATCATTCGGAGTAATAGTTAATGCCTTGCGCATTTATTCGTAATTATGCGAATGTACGGCGTAATAGAAAAAGTAACGGGACGTGCGTGTCTTCACGCACAGCGCTCCCTCTTTGGTTCAGCTGCTGGGAAAGACTGGATCACCTTCCGGAGCAATATTGTCGCGAATTGGTGATTTTTTGGGGAAAAAGCCCGTATTGATAAACTGTTTCTCCTTGTTGTTGCCGGGCTCTCCCTTAAAGTAAAGCTAAACCCTCCCATCTTAAATTTCAGTACCGTTAAATAAGCCACTTAAAAACATGAGAGAGGTGCGAAAACCACTTAGGCTTTATAGTTATTGCGTAGTAATGTGTGTAAATCTTAATTCTAGCAGACGAATTCTTCGTGCGTGCAGTCAACACAACCAAGTCTCGTTCGTGTGACGTCACACTTCATCACCTGTTGGCGCATGCGCCCAACAAGCTCAGGCATGATCGCGCTCGGCTCTCACATTCCTTACTGCTAGCGAAGAACAGATTCTTTTCAAATGAAGCGCGCGCCCCCTAATCTACTTCTCCCTCCCCATGAGCACGAAGTGGACACTGTCCGATCGCTTATCTGCCCAGCATTTCGAGTTGAGTGCATTACCGCTTAGCTGAACGAACTTTCACAAGCTCTGTAGCGGTAACAGTCACGGTTGCTACTTTCTTGAATACTTTAATTTAATAAATCATGCAGAGATTGAATTTTGGTTGGCGCTGCTATGGTCAGAGCTGTCCGGTCTCGCAGCCGCTATGTTAGAAGCACAAGCCGGCGCGCATTCGCTAGTATGCTACTTCGACGTCATCCTCCAAGGTCCAAGGTGATGAAGTGTGACGTCAGTACCATGCGAGGAAATCGCGTATGCCTGTCTCGCGCCATGGAAACATCAAACTTAGATTCTAAATTAACTATTGCTTAATTAATACGAATGTTGGAAACTTCGCGTAACTTGCATCTTGTTTTTTTCGTACCTAACTATCAATAGTGAAATTTAAGATGGAAGGGTTTAGTTTTCTTTTAAGCACACTTGGCCTGCACTGTAGGCCTACGTCCTACCTGGGGTCTCCGCTGGTATCCTTGAGATTAGTTGTTTGCTCTTGGTTTTATTGAGCGCCTTATTCAGTTATTATGTGTTAGTTATTGGCGAGAAACGAGTGGTTATCGATTTTTTGACCTTCGGCTGCGATTATTGGCCCAGCTCAAGTTTGCAAATAGGTCGTGTATCTCATCAATAAATGATTTGTACCAAGGTTTGGCCGTCAAGCTGACTCGTATTTAATTAAAACGTGTTTGTGTTTGTTTTTTTGTGAAAATTGCTACAAGAAATACGGTAATCAACTCAGTACGTTGCTATGACTGGTTATTCCATTTTAGTTTATGGAGGGGGGAGTGGGTGGAAGATGGACGAGTCCTTTGGGTCAATTTTGTGGTGAGGGGGGAGTGGGTGGGAAGGAGACAAACGCGTCGTTTGGCCAAATTTCGTGCTAGTTAGCTCGCTCGTGTTTTCGAAGCGGTTCGGAATGAAAAAACTTCGATAAGAGGCAGCAGGGATAGAATGACATTGTGCTGGAACATTACGGCAAGGTATGTAATTCATTTTGTGCGTTTATATTTTGAGAATTGTTTAAAAAATACGGTAATAGGGTATCGGTATGAATGAAGGTCATTCCATTTTAGTTTGGAGGAGGAGGAGGGACGTTACGCGGAGTGAATAAGCTTAGCTATGGGCCAGACATGTGAGAGTTAGCATGGATAGGATTTCATTCGGGACGTTCTAGCAATTTAGTAATTTCGTTTGTACGTTTTTATTGCGTACTTTTTTGCACGCTGTATTTGATTGTTGGTGTGTGCGTTCCCGGTTGTGTGATCCAGAAGTGTCAAAAGTATGGGTTATCGCAAAAGAGTGGGTTATCGGTAAAAGTGTGGGGTAACTTGATAACCCACACTTTTTTGCGATGACGCACACTTCCGGTCACGGTTAACGGGATTTAACCCACGGAAATTTAGCATTGCGCTGAGTTAGCGTGACGTCACAGCCGTGGGATAATATTTTTTATGTGTTTGTTTATTGTTTCAGGGACGTATTTTTGTTTTGTTATTTTTAATTCGACGTGTCACAAGTCGAATTAATGTGGTTGTGCCAAAAAAAGGGGCTTGGAGCGATTTGTGTCAGCTTCAAAAACCAGACACAGTTTTTCAATTCTGATCCGAGGAACTTAAAATATAAGTGTGGGTGAGCTGCAGCGTAGATGGACAAAAGGCTATTTGCTAAACAGAATAAGATATCTCAAGAAAACTTTGGCTAACCTCTAACAGGTCTTTCAACGTGTATCCATAGTATACTGAGTGTTATGACGTCAGCGTTACACTTGTGCTCTTCGCAAATTTAACAAAAAATGGCAGTGGCGGTGTTGAAAAATTTCGGGGAAACGTGGGTCGAGGGTTGGTTAGAGGCTACTCGGAAACAACGCTCGGAAAACGTCGAGATCGTTCGATTTTGTGATGTCATCGCGCTATTTACATTAATTAAAACGAATTTTTGTCGTGTATTAATTTGCATCACAGAAAAATTTAATTATTCACAGTGTCATTTTAAGAAATTTCGTTTTCTCCGATGATCAGTGTACATTTGCGTTGCAATACCAAATTATCCCGTGAGGTGTGGGGAGGGGGGATTGGGTTGGGTTGGAGGGGAAACGGCGTTGTTCTACGTTTATGGAAAGCGGGTAAGAGGTGGTGTTATCAGCGCCAACTGTTATGAACTATAACGGAACTACATCTAGCAAAGGAATGTTTTATGGATAAAAAATTTATGGTGTTAAAAAAAACACGATTTGAAAAGTGCAACTCTAGAATGAATAAGTCGGTGCTCAGTAGTAGTGGCAGCCAATGAGAATGTGTCGTATTTCGTGTCTATCTAAAATATCGTTTGTCTAGACTTAAAAATAGCTTAATTTGTGTAAGACTGGCGTGCATGGAGGGGGGGGGGGATGTATTTTTTGTTAAACTTGATTGTTCTAAAAAAAACACTGGATTTGCAGTAAATACAGCTTATAACAAAAATTAAGCGGCAAAGCTTAAACAAAAGCTAGCTACATGAAATTGTCGTGTGACAATTTCGTGTTATTTTATCGTCGGTTATAATACAGAGTAAATAAATTTAAATAATCAACCTTACGTGTCCTTAGTGCAGCACGACCCCTCCCCCCACCCTCCCCTAATTTAACGCTGGATTTATTGCAAAGTAAAGCACGTTCACAACCTGCGACAATTTTCTTTCTAGGCTAACACGAAAAAAAAACAAAAAAATAACTCGCGTACTATGCTAGGCGCCCACCCACGGAGGAATGGCCCAACCCGGCAACCTTTCGTTCCAACGGCACAAAAACTAGGCTACTTACACTTCGAAATAATACACCTAAAAACCTACGAGACTCAAGTGAATAGCTCATTTTATACACTCATCGTATTTAATCTATTAAAGTAGAAAAAAATACAGTTTTACCTTAAAACACAAACATCGGTATTACGGAACGTCTCTCCCGTTCCGTTGGCCTTCATACACAGGAAGCTTCCAACCCCGTTTCCAACCCGGAACTTACATAAGTCGCATGTAAACATTCTTAAATTCATTATGATTCACAAATAAAATTTACAAACAAGTCTTTAAAAAACTCGAACAAGACGATAATTTAGCTTGATGTCACACCTTAGCATTAAAATAGATATCCGTGAATCATAGGTGATTTAACGGCTATAATTGCTCTTGAGCTCGAAACGGCTAGTCTAATACCTCGGGGCTGAAGGGAAAAAGTCGTGCGCAAGCGTGCTTGTGTGTCCCCTCCACCCCCTCGATATTGGACTAGCCGTTTCTTGCTCGCGAGCGATTATAGCTGTTAAATCGCCTACGATTCACGGATGTCTATTACTAATTCATTATTTCTTTTTTCAGTGCGATCCTTTTCGGTTTCAGTGCCTCACGTCTTATTCCCGTATTTACTGGTACTTGCTATTTTAATGTTCAATCACAAGTCAGATTTGAGAAAATCGCTGTAAATTATATAAACATTATTTTGTAGTGTATGATTTTCGCAGTTTGGCCTGTTTTCCTCATTCCATTATACTCACATCCTGAGGGGTAGCGCGACGATAACCACCTCCGACAAGCTATCCCTCTTCTGTTGGAAGGGAAGTGACAAGGGCCAACACCGACAAAGTCCAGACTCTATAAATTGGGCCACTGCCATTCTAGGCCAACCTTGAGTTGCTCCTTCACGGACCAGCTACGCCGATTTTAGGAAGTGGTACAGAATGTCGGGACCTCTCCTGACGTTCAGACCCATTTTCATTCTTGTATCTTTCCTATCAAGGTGGATTGACGACAAGCTAAGCTTCGTTTAGAAAATGGGAAAGAATGTAGGTACGACCCCCGACATTCAGACCGACTTGATTAGCTGTGGTTGTGCGATTGTGTAGTTACGTGATTAATTGCGTTTCTGCTGCTATATGTACTGCTGCAGCAAGCACGTTAGCACGCTGATGCTATATGTACAGATGCAGCGAGCGCGGTAGCGCGCTGATGCTATATGTACAGCTGAAGCGAGCGCGGTAGCACGCTAATGCTATATGTACAGCTGCAGCGAGCGCGGTAGCACGCTGATGCTATATGTACAGCTGCAGCGGGAGCGGTAGCACGCTGATCCTATATGTACAGCTGCAGCGAGTGCAGTAGCGCGACCAAGGTAGGCAAGTTTTGTAGCCTATATCAGAAAAGGTATTAAGCGTTCCCGTCAAGGACCACCGCCGACAAGCTGTGTTGTTTTTTTTTTTAATCGGACAGATGTCGGGACCGCTCTCGTCATTCTAACCACTTGATTTATTCTACACCCTTGGATCACTACCTTCAAGGTGCCAGCCAACAAGCTAGGCCAAAAAATATGGGTTAGCTTGTCGGAGGAACAGCTTGTCTTTGGGGGGAACCTCGACGTCGCCCCATTTGAGGTCTTAGACCGCTTTTGTTTTGCCATAACATTTCCGTATAATCTCGTCAGCTAAGAATGTCCTGAGGGAAGAATTTAACATGACTCATTTCCTCATGGGTGAACCATTTTAAAGATATGGTCCGTAATTTTACGATACAAACTGGCAAAAAATTACCAATTCTTTGTGCTGGTAGGTTTACGGGTTTATTTTTTTCAATGACCTGCGTTTCTGGGTTGGAAGGGCTTTCGTGGCTTTGCCTCGCTACGTCCCCGCTCCTTGAGTACTTGCATTCAATGGACTTCATTCCTTCATTGGTGCCATGGCCTCGGTCGGGTGCATGTCGAAAGTCGGTAAGTAGTACGTATAATGGTAATAGTTGCCTTTTTTATATAACTTATCATTTTTTTTTTGTTTTAGCTGGGACGAAATGGCGGAATACGACATGCCAGCCATGATTGATTTTATTCTCAAAAAGACGGGATTCGACGAAACTTTCTACGTTGGTCATTCAATGGGAACAACTTTAGCTTTTGCAATGCTTGCATCTAAACCCGAATATAATGATAAGGTATGAATTAGTATTAATCGGCTCTTCAACTAAACAAGATTAACAGCAGCAATATTTTAGTACAAAACAAAAGCCTGACATTAATTTTTAATGGCTCATCGACCAAGAGTAGGTCGATCACCGATCAGTGAATTGGTCTTGTATATATTTTTTTTGAAAATCTTCAACTGATGCTGTATCTAAATGAAACCTTATTCTATTTTTTTCAAATTGAGTGCCTGGGGACAATAAGAACATTAAAAAAAAAAAGTAACCAGCTTCACAACAAAATTAGACCGTAAAAAACCGTTGAATGTACGTTGAATTTTTTGTGGATAGAAAGAATCGTTAAAATTGCTCGTCAAGATTGCTGTCAATGGGATGAAAGACAAGTGACGGGTTAACTAAGCAGTCTTTGTCGAAAATACTTCCTGATGTAAGCACATGCTGTTAGGTAGGCATGAAAACACGCACGATATGTCGTAATTGTCGCCTTTACAAGTGTGTCAACTGCTTTAAAGGCCGGTTGCCACCAAATTAGCATTGCAGCATCTAGGCCTATCGAGTTCTCTCGAAGCAAAGGAATGCACAAAGCAAAACTTTTAAACCTTACAAATAAGCCACGTGACTCCTTAATTATTGAGTAAAAATTTGGTACGCCCTCGTGCACCAGGAAAAAAGCTATAAATATTAACGATATTAGTGTCACTAAACGGCGCCAGGCGATTTTCATAATATTTTTCTGTGGCGCCATCTTGTGACATCAGTATCGTTAATCTTGATAGCTTCTTTCCAGGTATACGAGGGCGTACCAAATTTTTACTCAATACTTAACGAGTCTCGTGGCTTGTTTGTGACGTTTAAAAGCTTTGCTTTGTGCATTCCTTTGCTGCCTGCGAGAGAGAACCCGATAGGCCTAAAGGCTGCAATTTGGTGGAACTGACCTGTAAGTTGCTAAAGAAATCAGCATCAAGAAATGTCCTACATCTTACGTGAGAATTTGTAACGGTTTAGCTATATATATTCTTGAAAAAAAAACCTCAAACATATCAATAAACAGTTGTAAATTAAGCGTTCAGCAAAATTAAGCCATGCGACATTTCTTTTAGGAAATTAAGTAACTTTTTCAATCATACATTAAAATTAGTCCGTTAGACCCAGTGATTTTGCGATTTTTGTTCTATAGCATGGCGGCAATTTGATGATGTCATGAGAGCAACACATCATCACTTCCGGATATGTCTCCCGACGGATTTCGAAAATTCACGACATGAACCACCTCCAGCTAAAATATGCAGCTGTAGCCACAAGTGACGTGTTTCAGTCTTTGGTGCTAACGCTCTGCACTAGGCGTCGAGGCAAATATCATAAATTTCACCCGATTTATGACATAAAGCGTCTTTCCTAGATCACCAAGGATTGCACGGGAATAAGAGCCTTAATTTATAGACTATTTTCCCCGTTACACGCTACAGAGTCCAACAGTATTATGTTGCCATTCTTCTGTTCGGCACCATGTCATGTAATAGGCCTAATTTGTGTGATTAGGCCGGGGCGAGGGATAATCGGTTAATCGCATAATTGGAAGAACGTATAACGGAAAACAGTATAACGGAATATCATCTAACAGGAAATTCGTGTATGGAAAAGTGTCTAACTGGAAATTCCTATTATGGAATATCGTCTAATATCCCTGCCTCGCTCGCGCTACCGCGCTCGCTCCGGCTATACATATAACATCAGAAACCGCAGTTAAACGTTAATCCAGTTAGACGTTTATCCATTATACAATTATCCTTTATACGATATTCCGTTTAGATGCTTTTCCAGATTTTATATTTAGGCAGATTTTAGACGATTTTCCAGTTATACGTTCGCCCGACTCCCCATTAGGCCTAATAAATATTTAAGTAATTAAGCTTGCAATATGCATTAACTAAAATTTATTAGCAATCTTTAAGTACCTAGAAATATCAATGTATACAAAGTACGCGACTACATTTTTCCTTAGCGAACGGAGGGTTCAGAAAATTAAAGTTGAGTCCTTGATGGGTGGTGGCATGGGGGCCAAATGCTGAAGTACAATTGTTCCCTTACCATGTTTCTATTGACCTCTTCAGCCCGTGATGTCACTGATTTGACTGTTGGCGGAGCGGGCGCAGCGAGCAAGGTCGAATACACGACTGAATTTGGATATCTGCGTCTGTTTGTGTGTTTGTCTGTTTGGGAAATGATAACGTTCTATTTTAGGTCTGATTTGAATGAAATTTATTTCACAAGCGCGCTTTGGTGCATGGAATTCATTCGTTCGAAGAGGAACTGCCTACCTAACTTTCCATAATTCGGAGGGAGATACTCGTGTTTTTCTGTTGGACGGCCAATTTTTAGTGGTGGCGGCTAATGGCACCGAGCACTAAGAAAAACGATACGCCATTTTCTTTAATATACCTCAGTGTAGGTTCTTTTAGTGTGAAGAATGCAGAAAATAATCCAAAAATGATGAAAAAAAAAACAACTGCTAATTTCAAACGTTTGAAACAATGCGATCGCTTTTTTTTTTATTATTTCTACAGCAAATCTCGCACGTGGGTGCAGAGCTATGGGATAAACTAATACTTTATAGCATCTGTCGCTTCTCTCAGTGAGTGTGATCTTTAGAACACGGTTATCCACCTACATAGGCAATAAAATGCTTTAAATGATACCTATTATCTACTTTTGCTAATATAACTTATGGTTTTCCTTTATTTCATAGATAAAAGGCTTTATGGCTTTAGCTCCAGCCGCCTATCTGGATCACATGACTAGCCCCATTTCATTGCTGACTCCATTTGCTACTGACATTGCGTTTATTGTCTCGCTCTTGGGAAATGGAGAGTTTTTAATGAATAACAACATTCTCCAGTTTCTTACATCCAGCGTGTGCCACTCGGACATCAAGATCTTATGTTCATCCGTTTTATTTGTCCTATGCGGCTTTAATCTACCACAGCTCAATCAGGTAATTTCTCTCTTCTTTATACCACGCACCGTGGCTGTTTGCTGTGACGTGCATATCACGTGACTGGGCTAGTCCAATCAGATGGCCAAACAGCCGTTGTTCTCATTCGCCATTGGCTAACTCATGGTGACGTCATGGCAAACAGCCATTGCACATGGTTTAGTACTGTAAGCAACATTTATTGTGTGTTTTATGGTTCTGGTCACGATTACGTTATTCTTATTACGGGTGTGGGACAGTGGCGCACCCAAAAAGGTAGAGACTTGGGGGAGGGGTTGGGGAAGGCAAGGTGGTAACTACCCCCACCTCAAGATCCGAAGTCAAGAGTAAAATTGCGTCTAGTAAAAGTACACAAATAAGGCATACTGTATTGCAGCTGAGAAAAATCTGAAAATTGACTTTATTAACGTTTCAAAGTCATTACAATTGCTGAAAAACTATTTGTTTTGCTGGACTCCGAGGGGCTTAAAG